>JANHAO010023702.1:0-11824 GCA_026873985.1 Saraca asoca
TCCAAATTCCCACGGATTTTTGTGAAATTCCAACGGATTTCCAACGGATTTTGTCCGTTGGAATTTCCTGAAATTCTTGTAGTGGAAGGGTAGAAGCTACAAGTCTTTGTCATAGTCTGTGCGAGTGTTAGGCTTCAATCGTCCAATTGTTTTCCCACTGCGCTTGTCGCCTAAAACTCAACATCTTCAAAGAAAAATTCCAACCAAGACATGAATGTATGCTTTTTCCTAGAAGAAGATACCTTAGTTGCCAAAGAGGTCTTTGATTTTTACTCTTGGAGCGCTTTAGAAGCACGCTTTGCACCAAGCAAGCCTGCAAACGCGTTGTGACTTGACTATCATGATTGACTAGGTTCACGTATGACAAACTCACCTCCCAAAAAACTAGGCAATTTGTACAAGCAAAAACATCTTCAAGAGTTGGAGTGAACTCACACCAAGCCACCAAGAAAGTATGGCTAAAGGAACTACATCTCCTAATCAGATCGTTTAAGCCTTCAACATCTCTATTCACGCTCAAATTACGTGAAACCTCAATCACGTCCAATATCCCTGTTGCGGCCAAACATCCCACATGCACATCATCACTCAGCATCGCATCAACCCATTGTGCCCATCCATTGCTAGGATGGTCATGGGAGATGAAATGAACAAGACTGCAAGCGAAATCTTTGCTAGTGAAGCGCTCGAATAGATAGGAATTGCTCCAATCTGGTGAAGAACGCTCCAAACTTATGTGCTCCTGCAAATGCAATTTGTGGGGGTTATCATTGGCTACTAAAGTGGTTTCCTAGAAGGTGCTGGAAATCGAAGGATGATTGGGCATAAATTCTATGTCTAGTACTGGAAAATCAGAGAACAAGGAAGGTTTTGGAGAATTTGCCACTGAATAGAAGTGGATGAGGATGCCTTTCTCATTGACAAAAGGGATGAGAACCCTTGAAGGGTCATCTTTTCCTTTGGTCAATCATGGGACCATGAGATATTACTTCTAGATGCGAAGAAGGAAGAGGGGGGTAAGAAAAGAAGGAAAGAAAGAAAGAAGTTGTGGAAGGCAACAATGGCCAAAGCAAATGAGTGAGGAAGAAGAGAAAGGAAACTGTAACTCTTTCATTTTGAATTTGTCTTTTAAATCTCTTCAGCTTCGAATTTCAAAACTTTATAGTTAAATAGTAACTCCCAGGGGTAAGCAAGTGAATAGGCCACAGTCACTAAAGCTAGCCATAATGATGACACAACTTCAAAGCAACCGTCAATCATCAGGAATCATCAAGCCACGTCATAAACAAAATTGAGGACTTTAAATGAGCTGTCAAAATCACGCCCCTTGAATACAAAAAATGCATTTCCCCAGTGCGAAAATCAGGCCATCCATTCGCATATGAATTGCACTTCCATTCAACTTCATCAGTTAACTGCCCCGTGCACGAGGCCTAATGTTCCTACGTGAATATGTCCGTTGTCACATGGAATCAAGAAGCTCTCAGATATGTTACAAGAAACGAACAAATCACAGCCTCAAGGCAGAGCAATCCTAGCTCCCGTTTCATACGTCACAAGAGTCCCGCAACTCTGCGTTTATCAAATCAAACCACAACTCCAAGGTGGAGCTCATCTTGCTCATGTCACATATCTTACCAAGGGTCCATCGACTCAGTAGTGGCTGAGCCTTCCCAAATGGATGGCCTGTGACGGGAAGACCAAACCACACTCCTTCCGACCATTTTCTTGCACCAAGGTTTGGGTTTGCAAAGAGACATTCCTAGGGTTTGGCGTTGGCCACTCAAAGGCCCCTAGCTAGAAAGAGTGATGTAGACAGCAATCATCACATCTTTGGAAGATGGAAGAGCCCACCTCTACCAGCTTGAGGGAATTCATGGTGATATAGATTGGATAGATTGAAATGAGGGCCTCATTCAACATGTCTAGGATAGATGGTGAAAAGCTAATATATCCTGGATCTGAATTTTTTACAAATGAGCAAATGAAAAGTGCACCATTGCAATATGTCAAAACAGTGATTTTGAGGGTAAAATACTTGATATGTGAAATGTTCCTTGCCCAACTGTCATAGTTTGGGACATGTTACCAAATTTGGTAGGCAAATGTGCTCGAATTTAGATAAAACTTAGCATGAATTTAAGAGAAAATGCTCATGTAGATTTTTTTTTCCTATTTTTCCCTGTTTTGAGGGCATTTATATCATTTTGACTAAGGTGACTTGTTCAATACGAGTAGATAGATTATGATCCTTGGATTTTTATCTTTGTGTTGATATGTTGTGGCGCATTAGAAACCTCAGGAGCTAGGAGAAAAGTCCTTATGTCAATTCGGAAAAAGCTGTTTACTTATGTCATTGGGGCTTTGGCTTAGAATGCTCTTTAAGGGTAGTATCCAATAACGTGAGGTAGGCATTGAGGCATTGGTTTAGTGAATCAAGTGTGTGGCCTTAAGTTTCCCCTACACAATTGGGAGTTTGTATTGAGCCATTTCATTATGAATAAAAAAGTAGCTTCTCTTCAATCGAAATATTATCCTACAAAATTTATTTAATCATGATTGTAAATGTGAATGACTTGGTTGCTTTTATATGCGATTTGGTTGCTATGTGATATGTGATTTGTGCTTACGGATTACTCGATGTGCTATAAATTGTGGGTATTGCTTGTTTTTTTGAAATTGTTAGCCTAGGTTATTTTAGTTTCATATTTTCCTTGGTTTTAATGTTGAAAAACAATTTTATCTGACAATATGCTTTAGTATTTTTGATTTGTTTTGCAAGTTAAAAAAAATGATTTAAGAGATTTAAGAGTAGTTTTAAGACTTATTTTTATTTTGATAGGATCTTTTGTAAATGAATTCAAATGATATTTAATTCAATTTTTTAATGAGGTATATTTAAACCACTTGAAGAAAACAAAGTTTTTGAATGATCTTTCACAAGTACAAATTTTATAAAACTAATTTTCACCTTATGAATCGATTCACTTAAAGAACTTTGAAAATCATGTAAGAATTGATTCATCAATCGATTCGTGAAGTAAAGTTTTGAAAAATACTTTCTACCAAAGGTTAGGAATTTTGCCTGAATCAATTCAATAATTGATTCAAGATCTTATCATAACAGTCTAAGATTCGATTACTAAACTGATTCATTAGTTATAACCACTTTGAATTGATTCACCAACTAAAAGCTACTTATTCTATTATAGTCAACTACAGCTGTTATCAAAGCCCAACTACTTTTAGTTTTCAACAAGGTTTTCATAGTTTTCTTCATTTGTCAAGTGCGAAAATCTTTGAAAAAAATGCTAAACAAGTTTTCTCTCTACCTCACAAAATATCTAAGATCTAATCAAGATAGTGGATCAAAACTCTATCAAGTTCATCCTAGTTGTTTGAGATTTCATCTCAAATTTGTGGTATTTTATTCCTTAATCTTTCTCATTATATTACTATTTGAGATTTCTAGGGATTTAGAAATCTATCTAGATTAGTAAATGCTTATTCTAAGTCTTGTGTTTATTCTTAGGTTAGCAAGAAGCCTATGTAATTTCTGGTGTTTTTTTTTTAATTCGCTTTTCAGGAGCCCTTTTTCAATCTTGATTATTTCTTAATGAAGTGGTCTTTCGGTTGAGAAAGATTTAGTAGAGTAGACTTGAATTGCGGTTTCAATTCAAGTTGAACCACTTTAAAAATCTATGTATTTAATTTCTTTTTTTGCTCCTATATCTAAATTCTTGCTGCACAATTATTATTTCTACCATCTTCGCATTCACTGATTATTTGACTATTGCACCTTTCAATAAAAGGCAATAAATCACTAACTTCTTAAAAAAATAAGAAAAATTCATATCAGATAAAGGTGTATGTACATTCTCCTAAAGGAATAAGGCCAAGATCCATGTTTTTCTGCATTTTATATTTTTTACTGGGACCGTTAGAAACTTAGATGATGTATGATCGATTAATTGGCTTATTCTCAGGTACTAATTGACTAAGTGCTGAGCAAAGAGTCTAAGCACTACACATTTTGACAATCAAGCTTCTAGACCATGACAGTTTAGTATCAGAGTGTGGTTGAGGCCACACTTTTTTGTTTTCCACTACACCCTATTGATATGCTATTATGTCAAAGAAAATGATGCCCACTAAATGTTTTGATGCAATTAATGAAGCAATTGAGAGTCTCGAAGGAGTAGTCAAGGCTATAAGAAATTTAGAAAATGAAGAGATCCTTGAACTCTTTCAAAGGGTCAAGAATTAGAAATCCCTCCAGCATCAAGTATCAAATCTCCAAGCTAGTGTAGGAGTCAAAGGCATAGAAACTAGTGAATCTTCACAATTCGGTGCATGTACATTCCCCTAAAGGAATAAGGGCAAGATCTGTGTTTTTCTATATTTTATATTTTTTACTGGAATTGTTAGCTAGTATCAGAACTTTGGCTCTTGATACACTTGTGTTTTTCTTGCAAAGTATGGATTCTAACTATTTCTTGTTGGCTGAATGTCCATCAATGAACAAACCTCTTGGTTTCAATGGGGAACACTATACCTATTAAAAGTAGAAGATGAAAGATTTAATAGAGGCTGTAGATGTGGATATGTGAGAATTGGTAGAAGAAGGCTATGAACCCCCTAGGACAATAATTAATGGTGATGTAGAACTTAACCTAAATCACTTTGGACTGAAAATGAAAGAATCACAAAGGTGCTTTCGATTAGAATCACAAAGCACAGTTGAAATTTTGATTTAAATCGCCAGATTTGGACACCTTTCTACCACTTGCTCTATAACTACAATCACCATTGCAGGCATAGTTTAAAAGTTGTGATCATGATTGTGAATTCAAAATTTAACTTGTAATCATAATCATAATCATGATCAGAATTGCGAGATTAAGTGCAATTACCAATTTGAATTGTAGGGCCATATTTTCAATTCAAACTTTTAAAATTTATTTCAAAACCATTTAAAATCATTTCAAAGCTTATATTTCAATCCAAAAACATAATTCCAAGTCTAAGAAATATAATAAACCTTTAAGAACAAATTAGAATGTTTTTGGTGAAATATATCAAATGCAAAAATACTATTCCAAGTTTAAACAATTTGATAAATTATGTAAGAACATCTTGAAATGCTTTTTTCTTTTTTTGAAAATATTTCAAAAGCTTTTTGAGCAAAATCTTGAGGCAAAAACCTTCCAAAAGTAATTTAAAAAATTGAGCTAAATTCAAATAATTCGATATCTTTACATTTTATCTAGAGCAAGGCTTGAACAAGAATTTCATCAATTGAAACCAAGGCTAGCCAAGAAAACATGATAGAGTAAGCTAAGAATTCATAAAATAAGATTTAATTCTAAATCATGAAAAATTCTATTTATGAAAAAAGTCTAAGCCTAAAAGAAAAGACTATACCCAATGAAGACCTAAGGCATTTCTTAAAACATCCAAGCATCCAAAGCTTCAATCTTCTAGGTCTTCAAAACTTGGAACAACTCTTCTTTCTTGACTTTCTTTTAGAGATGAACAAGACTTGAATTACCAACACTTGAATTCAATGCTCACTCCCTTTTCTTTAGACAATCCTATAAAATAAACATAAGCTTTACAATCCATATAGTTAATCCAAACTATTTATCATAATGCATAACATAAATATATAACTAAAACAAATTAGCACAAAAGCATGCATTACAGTCTTATCATCTATATTCATTAATCATAGCATAGCATTCCTATTAAAACTTTTAAATGATATATCATTAACCATGTTGAATATGATATAGCACAAGGACATGCATTATTATTTGAACATATATATTCACTATCTTTATGCACATTGAACATATGAGATATTGGAGTGAATTATACTTTTATATGTGGTTGCAAACTTCCCATCTTCCATTTCTTTACATGGTCCCTCTATTTGTTTTAAAACCAAAGAGGTAACTTTGAATTCTTGTGGTCTTGTGCACTATGGTACTTTGCCAACTTTTGTTTAGGGACAACCAACTAAATATGGACATTTTCTCTTTTTCAAACATGTCAAGGTTTTCATAGAGCAAATCATCATATGCTTTTATATCAAATTTCTCCTTCGATAACTCATTTCTCTAACCTCCATAAGGAAAAGTGCCTCATGTTTGAACATAAGATGAAAAACTATTTCTCTTGTAGCAGAATTTGGACGGTCATCCTATATGATCAAAGTACATTGGAAAATTCATCAACCTATAGGCATTTTAATCAATCTAACCATTTTTCAATCCCTTTAGTTTTACTTGATTTGTGAGCTCTGCCTACCCTTTAGTTCGAGGATGCTCCATGGAAGTAAATTTTTGAACTATTGCCAAATGTTGACAAAATTTCTTGAAGGTCTCACCTATGAACTACATTATGTTGTTAGTTATTAGTATACATGAAATACCATATCTGCACACAATATATTTGCACATAAATTTCTAAGTGTTATAAACAGTAAAATTAGCTAAGGGGTCAACTTCAATCCATCTAGTGTAATGATCAATAGCTACAATTAAAAACTTAAATTGCCCAAAGGTGACTAGGAATGATCCTAAAAAATCAACACCCCATTATTCAAAAGGCCACAGAGAAGTAATAGTATTATGTTTAGTTAGTGGCTTCCTTGACATGGTGGCTTGTTTTTAACACCGGTCATATCTCTTTACCATTTCTATAGCACCCTTTTTTCATGTTTGGTCAATAATACCCTAACTATAAAGTCTTTGGAGCAAGAGCTATCCTAGCCATATGACTACCACACACCCTTTTTTGTAGTTCCCTTAAAACATAATTAGCCTCATTTGAACACAAACATCGTAGCACAAGTAATAAGAAACCTCTTTTATAAAATCAATAGGAGTATCTCTTTTCTTCACCATCTTTGCTGCTACTTGATCATCTAGAAGTGATTAGTCTTTAAGGTACACTTTGATAGGATCCATCCAAGATGAAGACCAATTAATTTACATCATTTTATCTTCCTCTATACTTGGTTTGCCAATTGTTTCTTGAAGAATAATTTGATTATTAATGGTTACTTTAGTGCTTACTAATTTAGATAGAGCATCTACTCAATCATTTTGACTTTGAGGAATCTACTCTAGCTTAAAAGTTTCAAAAATAGATATTAAAACTCTTACTTTCTCAGTATACTTTAGTTTCATATGTCCTCTTAACTTGACCAACCGTTAGTTATGAATGGCCCAAACTTTGTTGCTAACCTCAAAATAGTGATCAACGCTTCATACTTGGACTGATTATTCATTAGTTAGAAGTCAAACTTAAGTGCATACTCAATTAGCATCCCATTAGGTGCTTTAAGGATGACACTTGCACCACTTCCCAATTTATTAAAGGAACCATCAGTGTATAACGCCCTTTTAAAGGATTGATCATTTGGCACATTTTCTTCTTGGTTAGATTTGGTCAGTTTGGTGAAAAAATTTCCCACAACATGAGCCTTAGTTGCTCTTCTTGGCTTATGTATCAACCTATATATATTTTGATAGTTTGATTGACTATGTATTAATCTTCTGACTAAATTAAGTTTTACTAAGACTTGGCAAATGGGATGATCTTTTCACATGACCATATAGTGGAATTAAAACTAAGGCTTTAATTTTCTAGAAGATATAAGAAAGGCACATGCCTATTCAATCTTTTGATATCTTAACTCAATCTTATGTAGAACCCGACTGGTGTAATAAATTAGCCTTTGTTAACCTTCTTTTTCTCTAATCAACATCAATTCAACTGCTACATTTGTATCAACCAAATTAAGGTACAAAATCTCCCCTATCTCTAATCTTATCAAGATTGGTGGGAATAATGAGTATTCTTTTAGATAAGAAAAGGGTTTTTCACAACCATCATCCCATTTAAATTCGTTTAAATTCTTCAAAATTTGTAGAATAGTAAACATTTATCTACCTATTTATTGTATATGTATTCAGTTTTTTAGAAATGAAATTTTGAGTATAAAGATTTCAATTTTAAGAGAGAAAGGAATTACCTTGACATGAAATATGAAAGGGCCGCTATCCAATTGTTTAAGTGCTGTACCTCTTTTGAATTGGTTGGACTTTTCATGTCCAAAATTATTCGACATTTAGCAAGGTTAACCTTGGTTCCTCTTTTGGTTAGCATGAATCTAAGAAATTTCCTAAGCCTGACTCTAAACGCACATTTGTTGGGATTTATTATGATCTAGTTCTACTTCATTACCATAAAGATTTTTTCAAGATTATCAAGATGACCAAACAGGCCGATTAACTTAACAAGCATGTTATCAATATAAACTTCTAGGTTTTTACCTATTTGTTCCTTAAAGACCTTATTCATCATCTGTTGGTGGTAGCTCTTGTATTCTTCAGAGCAAAAGGTGTGACTTTATAATTGGATACCCCTTCATTCATAATAAATGTAGTTTTTTCCTAGTCATCTAGCCACATCAAAATTTGATTATACTTAGAGAATGCATCACAAAAGCTTAAAATCATGTGACCTAAAGTTCCATCAACCAAACTATCAATGTTTAGAAGTGGGTAGGACTCTTTTGGGAAAGTCTTGCTTAAATCCATAAATCTACATACATCCTCCAACTCTTATTAGCTTTCTTAACCATCAACCTATTGGATAATCAGGTTGTATATGGAACTTCATGTATAAAATTTGCCCAAGATTGTGAAGGCCTTTTTTTTTTTTTTTTTTTTGCATTGATCTAACTAAAGGATCGATATCGAGCTTATGATAGGTGATATTAAGAACAATTCTGGGCATATCAGCAGTGGTCTAAGAAAATACTCCGACATATTAGTTTAGAAGATTGATCAACTTGGAGTGGAACTTTGTTGGTAGACTTTTCCCAATTTTAACTATTTGGTCATCATCATCACCAAACAACCTTATTTCTTTTATTTTCGACTTGGTTTTTGGGTTTTAATCTTTGCCATCCTTGTGGATCTACTTACTCAATGCTTATCAACATACAATCATTGATCTTGTGAGGTGGATCTATCGATTATGGTTCACTTTCTATCTCTTGTTTCCCTTTTGAGCATTCTCTTATTCCTAAGCTACTTATGTAGCACCTTTGGGTTATGTCTTGGTTGGCTCATACTCATCCACCCCATTTTGAGTTGAAAATTTCATGAGCAAATGAGGAGTGGACATTATGGCCTCAGCTCAATTTAAAGAGAATAGCATTGTATGATGTCTTTGGTGTATTAACAACCAAAAATTCAACAACCAAATTTATGACTGGAGGCCAAGTACGTAAGGTAACCCTTAACTTAATCAGTTAATTGACTAACACTTGCTTGCCCAAGAATCCAACCAGATTACCTTGATATGATTTTAAATAATTTTGTGGAAGGTGAACAACAGTTGTTGCATGCCCATAAAAATTATTTATTGAACTTTCTTGATCCACCATAATTCTCTTTAGCAAATAATTGTGAATCCTTACTGTAATGACCATTGGATTGTCATGGTGATGATAAAAATTGGGATTGTAATCTTCTTCCAAAAAGAAATGGTGGGTTGAGTCTCTACTTGTGATTTCCATTTTTTTCCTTCTATAGCCATTATTGACCGCAAATGGCATTTTCTAGCATTTTGGAAGTTCCCCCTCTAGCAGAACCCTTGCTATAACTTCCACCACACCTGTAACCTCAGGTTTTTTTATTACTTCTTTCCCTTTATTAGTCAATCTTGAATTAGGCAATTGTGAATGAGAATGAGATTGATCACGTGTGTTCCGATTCTCCCTCACTCGATGCGAATGTTTATTCTATGTCTAGTCATATTTTTTACGCTACTGAAAGTGCCCCTTTCTTATTAGATCTTCAATTTCATTTTTCAATGTGAGATATTATTGATGTTATGAGACCAATCTTTGTGAAATTCACAAAACTTGTTATTTCCTAGAAGTGGGGGCATATGATTCTTTTTTGATGGCAATTTTATTAGTTCTACTACTTTTAACATCATCCGTTGTCTTCTTCATGGTACTATGCAGTAGCAATGTATAGTCATCATATCTAAATTTTGGGCCACCTTTCCCTATTATTTGATTGATCATCTTTTGGACAATCATCTAATCACCCCGCAGCTTGTTTTTTTTTTCCCATGTATTATACTTCCTCTGCATTAATAAACTTAATTGACCAAGTGAGTAGTTCAGTTAAATATTTTGCTGGCATTTTGACTAAGGATTTTGAGAAATTGCCTAATCTTAGACTGACCAAGATGTAATGAACTTCCATACCTTCCTGCATATCTTTGATCTCTATATTTGCTTGGTTAAATTGATCAAGATATCCTTTAAGGGATTTTGCCTTTGCATTGCTTGATATTAATCAAATAAGCACTAGTTTTCTTGTGGACTTGAGAAGTAGTGAAGTGCGCTAGAAACTGGTTGGCCAACTTTCCAAATCTTCGATTTGAATTAGGTTTCAAACCCATGAACTAACAAAAATGAACCTTTTTCAAGGTAATGGAGAAACTCTACACATAAACGTATTAGGTGCACTGCAGAGCAACATTGTCCCTTAAAAAGCTTCATATGTTCCTGAGGATCAATAATTCCATCATAAGACTCCTGATTAGTTGGAGCTTTAAAGTTTTAAGGAATTAGTACTCTCATTATTTCTTGAAGAAAGGGATGATTCTCATTTTCTCCCTTATCATGAAGACAATCATCACTAAACCGACCAACTGAATGATCTTGTGTCAAAACAGTCCTTTCATGATGATAGCGACCTATATATCATGAATTCCCTATACTTTCATTTTCAAATTTAGTCGTACGATCATAGAGCAGTCATCGAGCATGAACTTAAAGCTCATAATATTCATTCCGGCATGTAGCTCATGCTGTCAATCAAGTTTTCGTTGAAGTTTGCTCCTCATGAATTCAAGCTCATCTCTAAACTTTTGATTTCCATAATGCAGCATCTCATGTTCAAAGTCTCTACTCAAATGACATTCTAGTTGTTCCTCATGCAGAACGCGGAGCAAAAGAGTGTGACAATTAACTGATTGTTGTTCATCGACACTTGATCGCGAAATAGATGCGTGATGATGCAAATAGTGCATATTCGATCAATCAGTCAATCTGGAAATGAAAAAGTTAATAAGGAAAGAATTTTATAAAAACCTATACAAATATCAATCAATGACTATCGATGCTGCAAAACATTAGAAAAGATCCAATCTAATATTATAGGGAAGAATTTCATACAAAAATATTCAACTAGAAAAAGAACCAAAAAAAGAAGAATAATAAATTATAGAATAGAAAGCCAAGAGATCTAAGAAAAAAAAAAACTGAGAAATCAATTAGATCAGAAGAAAAACTATGATTAATCAGTTTGTAGGCTAAATCACCGGTCAATAATTCAATAGATTAGAATTTTCAAAGAAACAAACTATAAAAGCACAATAATCGGTCAAATGCAGATTACAATGCCTAAGCAAATAGATAAATGTAATTAAACTGAGAAAAGTGGAAGAGTTAGACGATAACAATCACTGCTCTGAAAGTTAACCGAAGACCATCTAAGTGCGGTAGAGAACCACTACTACATTTGGAGGCTATGTTGCATAGACACCGATACACGGACACGGGGAAACGTAGACACACACGGGGATACGGCATTTTCAAAAAATATAAGACACCGACATGTGAAGAATATGTGTAAATAATAAAAATATAGGGATATATTTATAAATATTAAAAAATATTGTGTTTATTTGTAAATATATATATTGTAATTATTATTTTTTCATA
>JANHAO010023703.1:0-11830 GCA_026873985.1 Saraca asoca
ATCTGTCGTTAAGTTTTTGGGACTTGAAGCTGAGAATGCCATGAAGAAATACAATGAACAGATGGAAACCCAGAAATGAAAGGCACGCTTCTGCATCTTTGCTGGTTTTCGTTATGACTATGGAATGCGGGTCAGATGATAAAGAAGCAACATTTCTGTGGATGGAGTGGAATAAGAAAGGAATTGCATAGAATATCCATTTTATTATTGTATTTGGCATGATGAGAAATAAAATAGATATTTTTTTATTTTTATATTTTATATTATAATATATTGTAAGAATAAAATAAAAAAAATAATCAAATTATAATAATACTTTTATAATAAAAAATAAAATATTTATCTAAAAGTAATAAAAAATATGTAAGATTTCAATTTTTTAAGTTATATAACATTTCTTTTTTTCTTTAAATATGTTAGTCTTTTCATAATTTTGATTTATTTTATATTATAAAATATTTTATTTTAAATTTTATTATTAAAAATATAATTATGAAGATATTTTTATATTAAAAATATTGAAAATAACATTATTTATTATTATAAAGATAATTTCTAAATATACGAAAGATATAAGTGATAAAAGTGTAAAAAGATTAATTATAAATAACATAATGACTCATTCCATTATTTTTATGATGGGATGGAGATTCCATTATTTGATGGTCATTCTCTAGAAAATAGACATTCTCATTCTATAGTGGATGCCAAATTAGCTTTTTATTCATATTTATTTTCATTTCCATTTTATTCAATCTAGCCAAACCTAATAATAACATTAAGATAAAAATACTTTCAAAGTTTCAAGTTTTAATGAATTTATGAATAGTACCCATCTGGTTCTATCATTCAAGCAATTTCACTTGAAGTTCAGCCTAATTACACTCACACTCTTCGATTTTGAAAAATATACAACAACTTTCATTTTTTATATACATTCACTTTCATTTTTCATATACGTTCACCTCCATTTTCCTCTATTTTAAACATACGCTCATATCTCTTACTCCAAAAAAATATAGGACATAAGAGTATTATTTTTGAAAATATAAAGATATAAATTTAATTAAATTAAACTTTAGGGAAATAAGTATATTTTGTCTTGCAGTGTATACTAACTTTATGTGAGATTCAGTCCCATAAGAATTACACATTTATCATAAGTAAATGAATGATAAATACCCTTTGAAGACAAAGGGAATACAAGTCCACAAGGTAGGCATAAGGTGGTAGAAATTGCTGTCTCTAAACTATTCAATGCATTGTCATGCCTAAAGGAATATACTAGTTCAAACAAGGCATGCATGAAGGAAAATTTACAATAGATGCAACATCCAAAAATCTTGACAAAGAGATTTCTTCTTTATTGCATGGACTTGGGAAGCTCTATAAATAGAACTTGGTTCTTTCAGCTTCATCACGCTGAAGAAGAGAAGAAAAAACATAAATTTAAAGAATTATAAAGATTTCTTAAGTATTCTTTAATGTTGAGAGAATCAGATCAGATCAGACAGTTTGATCAATGTTGGCCACATAATTCAGTCTGAATGAATGACAAAAACCATTTTAACGGTTGAATCGCTTTAAATCAAGATGAATTGAGTAAAATCAATAAAAATTTAAAAACTAGTCAGATTTTTTTTTTTAACTTTTAGACTTTTTTTTTAGTTGAGTTAGTCTAATAGACCTATATATAACGAAGAACTAATAAAAGAAGAAGAAATTTAACACTTAATTTACTAAAAACCCATTAGTTTATTTAATTTATTTTAGTTTTTTATTTTTATATAAAATATAAGCTCATATTTACAGTATATATTACATATTATTGAATTTTTTTAATAAATTTATGTAAATCTATATTTATGACATCATCTGGTTTGATCATTGGTTTGACTAATTCAATCTATCAAACCATGACCTGATGACTTTTTTAATTCACTATCTGGTCCAATTTTTAAGATATTGGTATTCTCTACGAGTGAGTTATGGGTATCACACCTGGTAGAGTAAGAGAAAATTATAGTGTTCTAAATTAGAGTATTAGAATGATAAAATTGTAATGATTGAGTTACAAATTTTAGAGAGAGAATATTAAATGTGAGAGAAATAGAACAATATCTCTTATGCCATTTTTATCACATAGTTAATATTTTTTTGGAATTCTACCCATGGTTTTTCCAAAGAGGATTTTCTACGTTAAAAATTCTTGGTGTCCATTAATCTTCTTCTATTATAATTTTTTGTTGCGCATGTTTACTCTGATTTCAACAACTGCCATCATAACTTAACTGCACTGTTAAACTTATTTTGTGATTTATATTAGTTAGTTATACTGCCTTTGGTCTGGTTAAACTGTCCAATTTTTTCGCTTCTCACTATTAGCTAGTTATACCATATGTGGTTATTGTAACTATTTATTTTTGTTGTATTCGATTATACATATAGTATACGTGTGGGGTTGCTTGTCCAGATAGAGAGCAATTTTGAAACTATAGTCAAGTTAAAAGCAAAAAATTATTCATTATGGAGAAACATGATGGAAAATCACATCTATTGTAAAGATTTATATGAATCAATAAAAGGTGATGCAGTTAAGCTGGAGAAAACGTTAGAAGAAGATTGGAAGAAAATGAAAAAGAAAACACTGGATGCCATACGCTAGTGTGTAGACCTTTTAGTTTACAATCAAGTTTTCAAAGAAAGTGATCCTCACGCTTTGGAAAAATTTTGAAAATAAATAGTAGAAAAGGAATGCCTAAGTGTCATAGTTTGGGGACTTATGACCAAATTTGGCAGGAAAATGTGCTCAGATTCAAATGAAAATTGGCACAAAAATAAAAAATGAGTGGCTTGTTACGATTGAGAATAATCAAAAGGATTTGAGAGATGCTATGAAAAACCTTGCCAATGAGGTGAAGGATGTAGTAGCAACTTTTCGTGCTGAGATAAGTGACATAGTAGCCTCAATGAAGGTATTGATAATGGCTATCGGGAATAGTTCGCAAAAGGGTTATGCCTCAGAGCGAAGGGGGAAGTGAAAATCCCCAAACCAAGGTCATATATAGGGGAGAAAGATACATAAAAGGTTGAGAATTTTGTGTTCGATTTGGACCAATATTTCCAAGCAGCTGACATTACTTTTAAGGAAGAACAGCTGAACCAAGTGACCATGTTCCTCATGGACAATGCTAAGGTCTGGTGGAGAACTAAATACTAAGTGATTCAGGAGGGAAGATTTAGTATCAATGTTTAGGAAGAGCTTAAGTAGGAGTTGAAGGTGCACTTTTGTCTTGAGAATGTGGACTATCTAGCTCGATGAAAATTGCTAAAGTTGAGACAGACAGGATTAATTCAGGACTACATCAAGACGTTCATGATGATCATTTTGGATATAAAGGATATGACTAAAAAAGATAAGCTATTCTAGTTCATGGAGGGTCTATTGTGAGAAGTTGCTATGGAACTCCAAAGGAAGATAGTCAAAAGGCTTATAGAAATGGTGACCACAGCTAAACGCTTATTTGATTATAACATTAGCTTTCTTAGAAAGAAGTCCCATGGAAAAGGCTCGAATACTGCTCATAGCGGCCAGTCAAGCAAGCATGGCAATTCCAAGAGTGGGGGAGGAGGAGCCTTATCCTACTTGCAAGTTTCAAGATCATCTCGAACATCCATCAGCAAAGGAAAATCCAAGACCCTGGCTTGTTTCTTATGTAATGGGCCTCATAGAGTTGTAGAGTGTCCACATAAGGCTGCCTTTAATGACTTACAAGCCAAACTTCAAGAAGAAGCAGAACGAAGGTGGTGATGAAGGTATTGATAGGGAGGACAAGTCTTGCTCTAAGATTGGTGTAATCCAATTCCTAGACTTTCAAGAGTAGCAAGACAGCAACAAAGCATGGTAGATCTCATCCTTATCGGGGATTTACTCATGCAAGAAATTGTGCAGGTTTGAGGGCATGACCCCACACAGGAAAAGAGAAGGTAGTAGACGAGGTGCATCAGGAGAGATGTGTGAAACATGCAAATCCTTTTCAGGAGGAATCTATCGAGAAGCCTGAAGGCATAATATGTTCAAGGAGTAGCTGCCTAACACCTACATTTTTACTATATCTAATTATGAAGTTCTTACATACAGAACCATTCACTTAGTTGTAAAAACTAACTTACAACAATAGATCACATTGCTTTGAGAGTGTTAGAGTTTACTCACAAGAGGAGCTTGTGGCAATAACCTTGGAGAGCATGAGTGTATGGAGAGCTAGAGCAAGAGTGATAGATAACTCTTTGTTTAACCCTATCAATTGTAGTAGGGGATAGAATCGAGGTATCATGTTTGAGTGATCCTGGAAGTGCTAGCTAGGTGTCGAGTCCATGTTCGGGGAGTGGTGTTGTTGAAGTAGCAAAGTATACAACAAAGTATGATGAAAAATTGAAAATCACATGAGCAAACTTGTGAGCAAGGTATGAGACTTGCAAAAGGCCATGTTTTGTTAGCAAGAGGTGATACTTTTACCTGAACAATGCATGAGATTTGCATTTCACACATTGGTTGTAATATGGGACCAATTGGTAGTAGGCGTAACTCGAATGCCAAGTTACTATTTAGCAAAAAAAATTATTGATGTCAGATTTTGGTAATGGTTTAAACTTCGACTAACGGAGGGATTCTTCGGGATCTTTGACCTTTATCCATTTCAAATGTGGTAGAACAGAAGAATAATCGAAGAAGAAGAAGGGAAGAGTAGAGAAAGAGGCACAAGGTTTAATGTGATTTGATCAAATCTAGATATCATCAGATCCTACGTTCATGATAGTATGTTATTGATACAATATTTCTACAATGTTATAAAGTTTGATCCCTGTTTTGGTAGAGTTTCGGTCTAAAAGCTTGGTCCTCCCTAATGGAGGGGCTCCTTCCTCATATTTATAGATGAAAGGAGGTTACAATGGTAATTACATATGCAATAAATGTATTACATTAGCATTTATAATGCAAGGTAGAGTATGTAGACTAGATTTTCTGCTTTTGCTTGCTGCAAGCCGTCTTTTGCAGGTGGGACCCCATTTATACGTTAGGGCAAGGCATGACTTAGTCTTCTGCGGGCATTCAGGTCACTACTTATGCTTCATCGGCTAGGTTGCTTGCCCGTTTGCTGGCAATGGAGTTGAGGTCGTGAAGCGACCTGAGGTCGTAGTGACCTGAGGGCAGCCCGCTAGGCTTGCAGACTTGAGGCCCGTTTAGCACCTCTAACTAAACCAATTTCTTTCTTTTTCTCCTTCTTTTGTCATGATGAAAAATAAGATTTTATTTTATTTTTAAATAAATTTATATCTAAATAGTATTTAATTTTAAATTTAAGTTAAAAGGGATTTTATTTCAATTCATTTCATTTACAATTCCTGTTTTAGTTACATTTGTGTCATTATGAAATCCATTAAATTTATTAAAAATTTCATTAGAATTCATTTCATTTTGCCTAAAATACATGTTATATCATATACTTTACCCTTATTCTAACATTTTATTTATCATGATATTGTTAAAATTTATTTTTTAATTAAATTTCATTTATTTTTGAACATATCTTAAATAAAAGAATTCATTTACAAATAAATTAAAATTATTATTATTTATATAATTTTTAAATAATAGAATTTATTTATAAATGAAATGAATTTTATCGAAATGAAATGAAAACAATTACTAAAAAATTGATTAAAAAAGAAGCATGTGTTGATTCCTAAAGTTTGTGAACTTTCATTTTTTTGTCTCTTTTGAATTTTTCTCCGAAAGATCTTTTCACCTCACTTTTTCAAAATGGACACTTAAATAGCACATAGTCTTTAGTCTTTCTCTGTTGATCTTCTTGTTGGATTGTGTTTTTTTTTTCCTTTTTTTTTCTTCAATAGATAGTTAAATCTTCCTGATTTTGATGCTTTAATCATAATATTTTATTAAAAAGATTGGATTATCTTTTTGCCAAAAAAGTGTCTATTCTCTTATTAGTTTGGATAAATAATCTATGTTGGAGAGAGCAAGACCAAATACTAAGCTTCACTAGAAATTTTGAAATATCATGCAACTTTTTTTTCCCTTCTTAGGGTTTAAAATAACTCTTGACAGTTTAAGAGAATTAATCTTTTTTTTCTTCCTATGGCCAATGTTGTGAGTGGGGACTTCTTTGCAACTACAAGGAGCTTGTTATCAATTCTTTTTGCTATTGACTCCCAATAAGTTATTTTCAAAATATCAAAGGCTAATATTGCAACTTACCTTATTTGCCTTCTAAGATTTTGCTATCTCATATATCGTATGCAATAAGCAAATTTTCCTATTTGTACCACAAAACCATTAAAATTTATATATTTATTTTTGAATTTTATGTACTTTTATTTGATTCATTTTTTAAATTTTAGATTATATTGGAAGTGAAATAAAAAAAAAATATAATTTTTTTTTATAAAATCTATATTTTCAACACTATTAAATATTTCATAACCAGTGTTCTAAGGACATTGTTAATAAAGAATACATACCAATCTACATATTGAAGCATGACCCTTTATATGTATCAAATATTTTCAAAAATAATGCTTAAGTACATATTAAAATTATTACCAATTTTTAAATTTAACATAAAATTCATAAAGTTATAACTTTTAAATAAAAATATGACAATTTTTTTAAGAAAAATGTAAATTATACTCTTAAACTCTGTTGATAGTGTAATCTAGTTCGGTCCGAATCTAGCTAACCCGAAGAGTTCTTGTGGACTTAAATTGTAATCTGATTGTGCAAATAAAGAATGAATGGATAGGGAGAAAGAACAATAAGAACATAAGAGGATTTTTAACATGGTTCGACTAAAATTGGGTGGCAGCAGTCCTTACATCCACAAGTAATTTTATTGCTCTGGTGAAAATCCAACAGAGTTATAGTATGTATTTTCAAAATGCTTTACAGCGATCTTCCTCCTCTTATTTATAGAGGTTGGGGGGTTATAATTGTAATTTTATAAGTTATAATTCTGTTACATCAGTTAATAAATGTAAAAGACAGCCTAAACTACTACAAACTAGCTTCTATAGATAGGCCCTACAAGCTACTTTTTGTAGATTGGCCTTGCAAGTTAGGTATGAGTTGAAGTATGCCTTGTGCTTAACCTTAGCGGGCTTCTAACTGGGTAAGGTACTGCATCTAACAAGCTAAGGCTCTTGTCTAGGATCATTGTTTACCTGAACCAGTGACGTCGAGCTCGTACATGGCGATGTGAGCTTGCACAAAAGGAACTATTGGCTATGCGAGTTGGTCTCATCTCTAGCAAGTTAGGAGCTACTGTTGTAGCTTGTCCTATGTTGAATGCATGGCTTATGACTTGGTACTCTCATTAAGTGACCTCGGGGTCAAATGAGCTGGGTTTTTTCCTTCGAACTTGCTTGTCGGGCTTTTGCTAACCCATTGGCAGAGTACCAAATTTTACCCATAACATTAGCCCCCCAGCTCTCAATTTGTTCTATGGACTGGGAGCTGTAATCCTCTGGCAAAAGCATGATTTGCCATGTCATCTTTCAGACTTTAGTTTCAGGGTTTCATCTTGCAAATGCTCAGGTGTGAGTTTACCTTATTGAATGAGGTTATTGGTAAGCTTTGCATAACATTCCTATTTTTCTAGTATGCCATGTCAGCTATTTGGATGGTTACATGCTAGCTAATATGACTAAGTTCCTGCAAGCCACAACTTTATAAAATGTTAGGATGAGTGCCTGATAAGTCAATTGATCTTGATGAGCAAATCATATCCTAACAAATTAGTCGTATACAAAGCAGGTCATAAATGATAATATAAATGGACTTTAGCCAATAAAGTATAGCTTAAAAGGATATACGCCATATGGAACGACCAACAACAGCATAGAAGTTATGCTTTAGCGAGCACGAGTAGTAAGGGGCATGAAAGCTGCAAACAATAGGCCGCATACATATGGTGCCTGAAGAAGTTGGTTGTGTGTATGACGAGTAACAGATTGCACACATGTGGTGCCTAAAAAAGTTGGTCGCATATGCGTTCAAGCTAATAGTTGCATGTATATGGTGCTTGAGAAAGTTAGTCATATACATGACCAGATCGATTGCATGTATATGGTGCCTAAGGAAATTGGTCGTATGCAAGTAATGCATGTATACGGTGCTTAAGAAAGTAGGTTGTATACATGACCAGATTGATTGTGTGCATACAGTTCCTAAGAAAGTTGGTTATAAGCAGGCGATGCATGTATACGGTGCCTAAGAAAGTGGGTTGTATACATGACTAGTAGGAGGTCGCATGCAAATGGTGCCTGAGAAAGTTAGTCATGTGCATGCGTAGGAGGGTTACTTGCATACGGTGCCTAACAAAGTTAGTCATATAGAGGCGTTAAATGGAGGATCTCATGCATATGGTGCATGAGAAAGTTGGTCATATGCATGAGGCTGTATGTATACGGTGCCTGAAAAAGTTAGTCGTATACATGCTAAGTAGTAGATCACATTAAAGCGGTGCTGGAAAGTAGGTCACGCTAATGCGATAATACCAAGTAGGTTGCACTAATGAGATGCTAAAAAGTAGGTTGCATTAGTGTGACACCCAATTGCAAATCGAAATTTCTTAGCTTTTAAAGGATACATTCTCCCAGGATGGATGGGTGAACTCCCCTCTTGAGATCTTGCTACCGAATCATCATTTTGTTGAAAATTTACTCAAAGACTATCATACATAAAATTTAGATTACTTCTACATGCTTTATTACAAGATTAATATATGGTTCTCATTACAGCCGTATGCCCTTGTTCAAGACTTCGCTGAGGCTGAAAAGACTATTGTCTTATAGGTCACACTACATAATCCTTTAAATGACCCCTCTTAATAAGATCTTCAATTGCATCTTTGAGGGCCCGACAATCCGAAGTATTATGCCCCACTTCGTTGTGATAGGCGCAAAATTTATTTGTGATTCTACTTACACGAGGAGTCCTTAAGGGGTTAGGAGTCCCGGAGTCTTCTCTACCCTTTTCTATTGCAAATGTCCTATCTGGAGTGTCTGATAGGATGCTATAGTGATCATGGTGACCTAGACACTAAGGTTGCTCGTCTCTAGTCCTCTTAGCAAGCTGGTAGTTAGAGTTGTCCTTTATATCTCCAAGACTGCTCCTCTTTCGTTTCTGATCAAAGCTAAATGCCTCAGACTTGTTCGAATTAAAGGTTTCCTCCCTCCTGATTTGTTTGGCAACTCAATCATAGAATTTGCCCAGATCTATGATTGGGGACTTGTATATACTTATAAATAGCTTTTCATCCCTATGAAGTCTTGTTGAGATTGCAGTCAGGATGCCCTCATCAGTGAGCTTCTCCACATTACTAACCTCATGCTTGAATTGGGCAATGTAATCTTTTAACAACTCATGCTTATGTTGAAAGATTGTAGTGAGATGATAGGGGGCGCGAGCTACCTCTTTAGCGCTCTGTACTGGTTAAAGAATTTTTCCTGGCATTCTTCCAACTACCAATATGGTGAGCCGGGAGGCCCTTGAACCACGCTCGGGGTGTATTTCTTAGTGTAGCTAAGAAAACATGACACTTAATTAGAGGGTTATTTGCTTGGAGATCTATATGGACGTTGAACATGTTCAGGTGATCACACAAGTCGCTATCCCCATTGTATAGCAAAATAGTGGGGACCTTGAGCTTGTGGGGAAGAGGTTCCATTTCAATTTCCTTAGAAAAGGGAGTCCCTTCCTTGGAGAATCCTCAATTGTCTTGAACTTGACGGTGCTCTTCTAATTGCTTCACCCTCTGAAGTAACTCCTCTACTAGCAAACACAACATTCTAGATCACTGACTGGAAGCCCAGTGGCTCCTCCTATCTTCCTGGTTGCGTGAGCTACAACCTAAAGTTTGTTCTTGATTGGCTTTGCTCGAACATCTAGCCTGATGCTGTTGATGCACATTTTTAGGTGTAACAACTTCGGCCTACCTTTGCACACCCTAAGCTTGTGCTTGCGCTAACACTGTGACTGCTTTAGTCAATTCTTCCATCATATTTTCCAATCTCTCTTGATGCTGATGCCAAGTTTGCGCTCCATCAGTCCCATTGACAACAACAATAGGTTGGAAAGAGCCAATTGGGGGTAAGCTAGTGATAACATCTATGATAGGAGTAGTGGGAGAGTTTGTTGTGGATATATGACCTTTCAACTGATCAACTGGAGTGTTTAAATTTCTGGTGGTTCTTCCTTTAGCCATTGTAATTGAGCAAAAAATGAAGTAGGATGCAAATGTTGACGGTGTAATCTAGTTTGGACTAAATCTAGCTAACTGATAACACAAGATTTGACACATCTATTTATCCTCATACTTAGAATTTTAAGGTCTTAAATTGCTTAGTTCCAGCTGTGCTAACATGCTTTTATAGTATGGAGTCAATTGGCATTATTTTGTAAATTTTTGTATTTTCGGCCAAATTGAGCAGTTTCTATAATTCTTGCATAACTTGAGCTATACTTGTCCAATTAATATGATTATTGTCTTGTAGGAAATATAAGAGATAGCTCTACAACTTTGATGAAGACTGCAAGAGCTGAATCCATCATTTGGTTACTGAATTTGGAGATGAATTTACTGTCAGAATACCATAATTCTGTCTCTCAGGTAGCCTGACCTTCATGCTTTCAGTAGACCATATCCTGAGTTATAGAGATCCAAATGAGCTAAAACTAAGCCCAAATGAAAGATCATATATAATTCCACAACTTTCATGAAGATTTCCTGAGTTGAAAATGTCAATATGGGTATCAAATAGTGGATGCAAACCAGAGGCAGATCTACTGAAACTAGACTGATGCAGAATGGCTTTTAAAAGCCCAAAATTGACTTGGATCCAAAGCCCATTGTACCTCCCTTTGCTCCAACCCAAAACCAGCCAGTTGGAGGCACAAAAGAAGAAGCAAAAGGGCTAGAATGCAGTTGCTTTGAGCCACCAAACATGCAATGGCAGAGGCTGCCATTCAGACTGCATTGAACCTACTTTCCAACTCAGCATTGCTGTCCCCTTTTGTCCACCCAGGTAGCTCATTTGTACAGGACCTTTTGGTTACATTTTTCTTCAGTTTTTCTTTGTGTTTTTTTGGTATTTTTTTTGAGGGCTGAGAGCAGCTTTGCTCTCCCCTTTTTCTTCCATTTTTCTTTGTCATTTTCAGCCTCCATGGAAGGCTAGTGTGTAAATCAGTCCAAGGGGCTGTTGACTTGAAGATTTAATATTGAGATCTTGAGGTTTTCTTGCTACATTCCATTGTTGGTTAGTTCTTTCCTTTCTCCTATCTGTGTTTATTGAATTTTTGAATGGAATGGCTTTATTTTGTTTGGATAACTATATGATTATTGCTTAATGATCAACTTAGGAAAAGGATAGGAAAACAAAGCAATTTTATCAAGCTTTTGATATGTTGTTTTGCTGGCTGAATCTATGCTGCTTAGGATAGGTTTATTAATCATTCCAGGGCTTCTTGTTGTGATTAACAATAATTGAATACATGTTTAGTGATCTAGGAAGCATTGGTCTTAAGTTTAACTAGTTTCCTTGGCTGGTTGGTGTATGTTGTAGCTGATAGTTTTTGTTTGTATATTTTAGGTAGTTTAGCTTAGATTTTATTCTGCCAAACCCCCCATTTACATCTCCTAATATCATTGATAACATCATCCTATAATGGTCCTTGGGTTCGACCTGGGTTGCCTATGCTACAAATTAGTTTAGGTAACTCCAGTTTATAAATTACTAATTTGGCGGCCTC
>JANHAO010023704.1:0-11834 GCA_026873985.1 Saraca asoca
GATAAAGAATTTAATACATGTTATTCCTTATAATTTTTAAGAATTGTACCTATTAATTATTTATTAATGAAAGATTTTATTGAATCAAGTCTCATGATTTTTAATTCCACAATAAAAGGTTTTTTGCATTAAAAAAATTCAGGGTCATATGATTTAATTATTTACAATTAATTTTGTGTTGACTTTATTTAATTACATTGTAAAAAGTTAATTTAAATAATTTAACAATTTTTGCTACGATATATTATAATTCTTTTCTCAATAATTATAACAATATTTTCTCTATTCATCAAATAAAGGTCGAATGTCATTTTTTTAAAAAAATTTTAATGTTATAAAAATTTAAGATTCAAAATTTCAATGCTTGCGAACATGACTCCTTAATTTAAATAGAAGATCTTGTATGTTTTAATTATTTGATTTTCAATCTCCTTGTAAGGTTGAGTTTTTCACCGTTAAATTGAATAGATTGTTTTGAAATTTACACAGAAGATACTGACTCATAATCTTACATGATAAAATTTATTAAATAAAATTATATCTAAAATATTTATGAGATTTCTCTCTCCTATTTTATCTATAAGGAGATATTTGGTTGGGAAATTTCGGAGGAAAAGTAATGAAATTAAAAAACTAATTCCCTTTCTGAGTGTTTGATTCACATGTAATGGAATATATTACTATTACTTGACCTTAACAAATTCCCTTCAAATGAAATCCTTCCCTTACCTAAGGTATCTGATTACGTTATCCTTTAAAAAAAAGAAAAAAATCTCTTGTCTTTCATTTTCTTACCTTGCGAAGCTCTCACTATCACTTATCACTATTAATTATTATCTACCACCATCTTCTGTGGTTCATTATCACTATCATCATTAACCACCACTCACCACTATCTTTTGCTAATGACTATCACCTACTATCACCTTATGTCGTTGGCCACTATCACCATTAACCATTGCTTACTATTAATTTTCATCGTTAACCACTGCCCACACCCATACTACTATTGGCCACCACCCATTACCACCTTCTATTGTTGGCCATTGTCCACCATTACTACCACTATTGATTATCGCCTATCACCCTTGACCACTAGCCATCACCATATTTCACCATTAACCAACACTTATGGCCACTACCATTATTGATCATCGTTTACCATCACCTTTTATCATTAATTACTACCTACCACAAGTACCACCATTGATTATTACCCTCCACCACCATCTTCCGTCGTTAACCATTATCCACCACCCACTTTTTGGCATTGACTACCAACTACCAGTACCACTACCAGCACCATTGACCACATTTCACCATTAACTATCGCCCACCGCCATTAACCATTGCCTACCATTATCTTCCGCTATTGACCATCATCAACCATCACATTTTACCGTTGACCACCACCGATAACCACTATTAAGCATTACCTACCATTACATTCCGTAATTGACCACCATCTATCAGCATATTTTGTCATTCACCACCACTGACTACCATCCGCCATTACCTACTAACCACTATCCACAATTACCTTCTGTCATTAACGATCATCCACGACTATCTATTGTCATTGACCATTATTAACTATTACCTCTTGTCATTGACCATCACCCAACACATTTACCACTTTTAACCACCGGTCACCACCACTTACCGTTGACCATCGCTTACTACCATTTACTATCATTAACCATCTTTCATCACCACATGTTGCCGTTGACTACCATCTATCACTATTGACTACCACCCAAATCAAACAACAAGAATGGAAATCATAAATAGTGTGATTCCATTTCCTCACTAGACTAAACAAATTAAAAAATAATTGTTATCATTACCCTTATTTCTACTCATTTGAATCTATTCCCTTTCCATTTCCACAGACATCTATTATCATTACCCTTATTTCTACTCATTTGATTCTATTCCCTTTTCATTTTTACATATTAAACCAACCACCCTCTAAATGTTTATTCCTTGTTCTCTTTCTTCTTTATTTCTAACTTTCTTTCTTGCTTTGTATTTTATATCTAACTATTCTTTCCCTCTTTCTCTCTCCATAAATATGTTCATTTTTTTATATTATTTTATATTCCCTCTGACTAGTTTTTTATTCATTTTCCTAAAATTCATTTAATTTAGATAAGCTCTATGACGAATAGAAATAGTTAAAGTTAACTTATCTTTTCAAGTTTTTTATTTCTCAATAGTTTTCATTTCAGGGTAAACATGAAAGTTCAGCCATATTTTTTACATCTTATTACTTTCATTTTAGGTAAACATGGAAGTTCTTATGTTTTTATAGGATTAAAAAAAGATATTATTATATTAAATTTTTATAAGATTGGAAAAGATATTACTTGTTGATGGTTGATTTTGGTAATCGGTTAACCAAGAGTTATGGAACCCAAACTGCTATAAAAGTCGTGAAGATATGAAGAAACCTTAAGACCAAGAAGAAGAGGAATAGAGTGAACACACAGGTTTTTTGACGTGGTTCAGCTAAAGCCAGCATAGCCCCTACGTCCATAGTTGTTGTATTTGCTATTTGTGGTTGTTTCACTATTCAGTTTATCAGAGTTACAATACTCATAGCTCTCTCGACATTTTTGCAGAATTTCTACATGTATTTTCTGCTATCTCTGTTATGATGATCTCCCCTCCTATTTATGGAAGTAGGGAGGTTTACACGTTGTAATTTAACATTGTAAAACTATGATTATAGCTGCATCAGGTAATAAATGCTAGGCATCAGGTAATAAATGTGAAACAAATCATTGTTAGTCTTGGTAGGTTGATTCATTAGTCAAAAGTGTGTTTCATGCTGCTAACCAGACCTTAGTTGTGTTCAATTATACCGGAGGGAGCTCGCTGAGACCTTGGACTATTGGAGGCTTCAAGCTCGCATCGGGTGGTCTACGAACTGGCTTTTATGACCTCATTCTAGAATAGGTCTACCCTTTTGCCTTAATCTGCTCCATTAGGCCTTTGCTAACCCATTTCACTCAGTCTTGAGAAATGCCCATAACACTAGGCCCCCAACTTTTAGTTTGCTATGCGAGCTGGGAGTTATTTCTTCTACGGTACGTCATGTCATTGGCATTTGCTGACAATTTACAGAGTGTTGTCATTTCAAACCCCAATTTTTCATTTCATCTGCCCTAGGTCATACCTTCTATTATGCATGTTTTACAACTGTTGGCATAGCAGTCTTATTTTCTTCTAGGTTGTTTGATCAAGAACAAATGGATGTTCTTTGGATTCTTTGATTAAATCAGGCTTATCTATATAAGGGGCCAGAAGCCCTTTTTTTTCCTCAAAATGATCCGATGAGTGCTTTAGTTAAGCCTTTCATGATTCTGATGGCTTAGATCTTTGGTGGAGTTCTGCACGGTGTGTATGGCCTGCTGAGGTAATCTTTCTTTGAGGATCCTGGGAAGTTTTGTTATGGGAATCTTCCATGGACAATTCCTCTCTAAGGATCCAAGGAAGTTTTATTATATTCCTCCATTCCCTTTCCATTTGACATGCTAGACGATGCAGCTTCTTCCCCTGCTCTTTGGTTTTCTTACATGGCAAGCCAATCTAGTTGGTTCTTCAGCCTTCTTGCTTAATTGAGTAAACCGTTTGGCTTTGAGTACCTTATGGGCACTTAAGTAAGGGAATAAGCTGTTAGCTCAGGAGGAAAGTGAGGAAGAGTTAGAGTATTTTAGCTTATTCGCTACTTACAGGATCTGGTCCTTGAGGGTAGTTCCTCCTACATATTATGGCTATAAGCTTGCTAGGGTTCAAGTCTTCCTCAGTTAATTGTAAGCTTGCTTTAATTTGTACCTTTGAATCTTCATGTAAATCCATCTCTTTGAAAAAGGTTCTTAATGAAACTTTCGATTTTGTTGCTTTTCTAAGTGTTATGTTCAATGCTTCATTTATCGCAAAAGATAGCATGTGATCTCTTTATGAATAGATTTCCACAGCTAAACAGATGCTGAGTTTAATAACTAATCCATTATATTAATTCGCTTTAATGAATTTGATCACTAGAATGTCTCAGCTGGTAATGCACTTTCATGTTGCATGAGGGCTGCAAACAAAAGGTCACAAAAGGACTGTGCCTTATCGTAAATTGAGTGTCAAGGTAGGCTGCATAAGAGTTATGCCTTAGCAAGCACAAAGTTAGGTGCCTAGCGAGTGATTAGGTGTACCTGAGCTGACGTAAGGTCGAATGCTCGATAGGCGATTAGGTGCACTCAGGCTGAGATGGGTGCTCAGTGGGTGATTAGGTGTACTTGAGTTGGCACTTTATGTGTAATGGGCAATTAGGTGCGCTCGAACTGGTGCGAGGTCAAATATTCGATGGGCAATTAGGTACACCTAGGCCGAGATTGGTGCTCGGTGGGTGATTAGGTGCGCCTGAGTTGGCATTTTATGTGTAACAGGTGATTAGGTGTACCTAAACTAGTGCGAGGTTGAATGCTAGAGGGGCGATTAAGTGCGCCCAAGTTGGCATTTTGAGCATAGTGGGCGATTAGGTGTGCCTAAGTAGATGCGAGGTCAAGTGCGCAGTGGGAGATTAGGTACACTTAAGCTGGCACAAGGTCGCATAGGCAATTAGATGTGCCCGAGTTGAAGCGAGGTCACGTGGGTGATCAGGTGTGCCCTAATTGAAGCGAGGTCACGTGGACGATTACATGCACCTGAGTTGAAACGAGGTCGAGTGCGCAGTAGGGTGATTAGGTGAGCCTAAGCTAGTACTTTGAGCATAGTGGGTGATTAAGTGCACATGAACTGACACGAGGTCGAGTGTGCAATAGGCAATTAGGTGTGCCTGAGCTAGCATGAGATTATGTGGGCAATTAGGTGCACCCAAGCCAATGAGAGGTCACATGAAAGTTATGCCTTTAAATAGGTTGCTCACAAATAGCTAGAAAGCTATAGCTCGTAGGTTGTGATATGTGATCTAATAGGTCGTTTGACACACTTCTCATTTTATCTATGACTCTTTGATTTTTGTGAGCAATGTAATTATTATCGTCTTTAATGAGAGTTTCTACTAGGTTGGCGAGGACTTAATACTGGCACGTGCTAGGCCATCGGATCATGGGTATTCGAAGAGTTCCCGGATTTAGCGATCAGACCATGCATGATAAAAGCTAGGAAAAACTCTCTTCCTCTTTCCATTAGTGATTTGAAATTTGGCATCTACAAACTCTTCCTTTCCATCCTCTCTGCTGGCTTTGCAACCATTCGTTGTTGTCCATAGCCTTCAACCTTGTTCTAGCTTTTTTTGAGCTCGTTAGGTTAAGTTTTGGTCATCGAAAATCGATTCTACTCACGCTTCAGACCTCTTTCTTCATTTAGCACGATAAGTTTCTTTCCCTAGCTTGTTATTTTTGGGTTTTTATTGTGAGGTCCTTGCGAGCTTGCTTATTTGCTATCAACAAAAACTAGAATGCTGGTTGAATTTTTGTGTGATTTTCCTTTAGTTGTGTTTAGTTTGTTTGTCAGTAGATGCTAGGGTTTCTGATGGTGGTTAAGTCTCCAATTAGCTTTTTGGGCTTTAGCGACCTAATAGTCGAAATCCCCCTTGTATTTTGAGTTTGAGTCTTGGTGACTTGAGACATATATGACCCTCTATTTAAGATGAACTTCTTAGAGTTAGAGATCAATCTGTCTCTAGCAACCTGATTATTTCTCTTTCCTTTTATGTAGATGTCTCCACCTCATAGACACTACAATCACCGAATAGTTAGTGAAGATACTAAGTTTTTTTTAAGAGAGTGGTGAGTCGCTTTGTGTCATAGGGGGTGCAATATCTTAAAGTGGTGAAGTCGCAAATGGGTTCGTAGCTTGCTCTAGACCAGAGGGGTCTGCAACTCGCTCCCCTTTCACGTATCATCCTTCCAATGTCAAACTTAGAGAGCTTGGAGAGATAGCTGAGGCATACTTTTTTGCCAAGGGTTACCATATTTTAACACCATCATGTAACAATCATGCTACTCACCCTCCTCAAAAGTTCATAACAATTAGTATCCAACACCTCAGTGCTAGATTTAGGTTCCCAATTCCCTTTTACATAATCAATTTTTTGAATGAGTTAAAACTCTCTCCTTTCTAGCTAACTCCTAATGTATTAAGAGCATTAGACAGTAAGAAGGGATTTTCTACCTCTCGGCCCGTCCTTCCAAAAACAAGAAGATTTTACCTCAAGGGGAAGTCCATTGTAGGTCATTATAAGACCCATTGGTTTTATATTTCTTGCCCATCCTTGTATCATCTTTGAAATTTTGCATTCGTTCTGAATCCAGGTAAGTGAGTTAGGAGGATGCAGGCTAACTTTGTCTTCTACTTTGTTTTAAGTTTGAATTTTTTGCTGCATTTTTTGTAGATGGAGCTAGGAAAGAGAAACCAAAGTTAAGTGTGGAGGAGATCGAAATGCTTGACCAGTTTGCTCCCTCTGAAGGTTTTTGGAATGATCTGAAATTTGACGAAGAGCATTTACGGGCACAAAGACTCTCTCCTGCCTTTGGTGCCAAGCTTCTTGATAGCTTGCAAGATATTAGAGCCCATGGAGTAAAGGAAGTTACTCCAGCTAATTTCAGGGAGCATAGTGACATAGGAAGAGTTAATCTTATTAGACCTCTTCCCTCAACTAGGTTAAGGTATGTTGCCACTTCGACGTCTGCTTAAGCTGGTCATCCTTCCTCCTCGATGGTCGCGAAGGGAACTTTACTGGCACTAACCCTTGTTTCACAACTGGGGCTGACTGAGGTTGAAAGAGTGCCATCAAGGTCTCCTAATCGTGGAGAAGGATCTTTAGATGAGCCCCCTACCAAAAAATAGAGGTCCGACAAGGGGAAGGAGATCATCATTAGTCCAGTGGAGGAGTCTGAAGGCATACCGGGGAACACATTTGAAGGCCTAGGTCTAGAGACACTGGTATTCTATGATGTTCTTTACAGGAATATGGACCAGATTTTGGGGACTCACACGAGGTCGTTGGAGTATGAAGAGATACGCAGTAGTGCCTTACTAAGCATATTAGCTCGCCACTCTCTGCTAGTTAGTATCATTCTTCCTTGATTTTTCCATTCCTTGGTAGGTGATCTAATCTTATTTAATCTTTTTAGAGAGCATTAGAAATAATAAAATTGAGCAACGAGGTCATAATTTAGGAAAAGGAGCGAGGCAAGTTACAGAACGACCTGGCTACTGTGGCTAGAGAGGCAACAGAGCTGAGAGAAAAGTTAGAGCACACTGAGACCAAGTTGCAAACTGTTGACACTGCAAAGAGGAGGGCCGAGGAGGCCTTGGCTCATAAGATAACCAGCTTAACCTCGAGACCTTGCAAGGCAAATGATAAGTTGAGGCAGAGGAAAGAGGGGCTGGTAATGCTGGCGAGAGGAGTTAAGGCCCTTGAGAAAAGGGCAGAGGCTGCTAGGGAGAGGGCATCTTATACCAAGGATAGGGAGGTGCAAGCTAAGGAGGAGGTCAAACGAGCTGAAAAGAGAATCGCCTAGGTTGAGGAGGAGACTGCTCGAGTCAAAAGGGAGACTTCCGCCATGATTGCGCAGGTCAAAGAGGCTGTGATTTCTGAAACTACCGATAGCTTCATGTATACTTTGTGATGGAAACATCTAGATATGGACTTCATGTTTTCCAATGGAGAAATTGAGGCCATTATTCAAGGCTTTATAAAGGATGCAAAGGAAACTTCGACCCCAGGTGCTGAAATCGTTGGTGATCTTCTTACTTGGGACAACGACCAGGTCAAGAGTAGCTTACTAGTATAGGAAAAAGCCATAACAGGACCTGAAGAGCAGATGACAGAGAATTCATTTGCACCCGTTGTTGATTCCTTAGCTCATTAGGACCCATTTGGGCCTCCAACTTCTTCATAGATTGTGCCTCCGTGTTTTTGCTTCATACCCTGTATTTTTGAACATCTTGGACATATTTTTGCCTATCAATCATATGTAATTGAAATAATTTTGTTAATCTTTGTGTGAACTATTTACTTCGAGGTTAATCTCTTCAATTCTACTATTTGCTCTGATCCTCCTTTCGAATTCTTTATTATATCACATATTCAAATGTTTTGCTAGTAAATCATGACTTTATGCTGGGATGTTAAATTAGTTAGTCTTTTTAACTTATTAAGGTAATGAATCGAGCTGTCAATTTAAATGCTCAATTCATGAGCTGAATAGTTCTAGGTAAATCACATCACCAACGTGGATTGTAGTAGATGAAATATAGGCTTCTTAGCTTCCCAGGACAGCTGGTTGGGCCGTTATCTTATAATATAGCTTTTTATTGAGCATAAATAGGGTTAACTTTGAGATCGATTCATGTCAAACAGGGAATTCATTAGAGAATTCTTAAACACAAAATCGAAAGAGAATTTTTAGACCTTTTTATTTGAAATTTAAATAATGGTATAGAATTATAAAGCCAAGATCAACCTTATTGATAGTATGGTCGGAGATGCATGGCATTCCATGCTCGAGGGAATTCAGCCCCATCGACACTTGTCAGGTGGTACGATCCATTACCTAAATTCTCCTTTATTACATATGGGCCTACCTAAATTCTCCTTTATTACGTATGGGCCTTCCCAATTTGGACCTAGTGTTCCTTCGCTAGGCTTGCGAGCTCCTAGTAAAATAAGGCGCAACACGAGGTCACTTGCTTTGTAACTCTGAGCTTGGACCTTTCTGTTATAATGCCTCATAACCCACTATTGATAAGTTGCGATCCTAAGACAGGCTATATCTCTTGCTTTTTTGACAAGGTCGAGATTTACGGTGAGTAATTAGTTATTATCCTCCAGATTGAAAGTTTCCCTTCAGTGTGAAGTTACTTTGAACTTCGCTGGTATCATAGCTTCAGACCTGTAAACTATCGAGAAAGGAGTCTCTCTAGTAGTACTGCAAGTTATAGTTCTATAGGCCTAGAGTACTTTTAGCAGATCATCTACCCATGCTCCTTTTCTGGCCTCCAGTTTCATCTTCAAGATCTATTTGATGATTTTGTTTACTGCTTCAACTTGTCTATTGGCCTGACGATGGTCTATTGCTGAAAAAACCCTTTACAATCCCAAGGTTATTGCAAAACTCAATGAATTGTTCGCTAGTGAATTAGGTCCCATTATCGATTACAATTTGTTGGGGGACTCTGAACTGATAGATGATATTGTTCCAAACAAATTTTTTGATCTTTAAGGAAGAGATTTCAGGTAATTCTTTTGCTTTCGCCCACTTGGTGAAGTAGTCAACAACTATTACTACATGCTTGCAATTCCCCTGACCTGTAGGGAGAGGCCTAATCAAGTCAATGCCCCATATTGCAAAGAGTCAAGGACTGACCATCTACTAATGGCAGGCTGGAGGAGCTCAGGGAATTTTTGTAAACCTTTGACAATGGTCACATTGTCTAACAAGGTTGATTATGTCCTTTTTCATAGTTGGCCAGAAGAAACCCTACCAGAGTGCTTTTTAAGCTAGAGATAGGCCCCCAGCGTGGTTTCCATAGTGTTCAGCATGAATTTCCTTTAGGATGGAATCACAATCAGGGCCACCAATGAATCTGAGGAGTGGAGCCAAAGAGCCCCTTCTATAAAGTGTGTCATCAATAATATAGTATCTAGCAGTTCGAGCTTGTGTACAACGTGCTTCTAACTTGTCTTCTAGGATCTCACCATCTCGTAAGTACTTTAAGATTAGACTCATCCACGCGCTTTGAACCTCAATAGTTGTCATCATGATGTCTTTCTACTTGGTGCTCAGTGATAGAAGAGTTTCTACCGGGATTGCACCTGAGAAATCCACATCTTTGGTTGAGGCCAAGCGAGCTAGTGCATCTGCATATGCATTTTGAGCTCGTGGGATCTGATTAATCTTATACCTCCAGAAATTGTTAAGTAATTCTTGAACCTTCTGGAGGTAGATTGTCATCTTCAACCCCTTTACTTGATACTCGACCTTTATGTAACAAATGATGAGCTGAGAGTCGTTAAATATCCTAAAGCTTTCAACTCATACTTCGCTTGCTAAGTGAAGTCCTATGAGCAACACTTCATATTCTACTTCATTATTAGTAACTTAAAACTTAAATCATAGCGCGCAGAGGATTTTATGTCCTTTTAGGATGATTAACAGTATTCCTGCTCCACTTTTTGCTCGCATAAGGACTTATCTACATAAAGCTCCCACCATGGGCTTTCTAAAGTCTTTGCTTCTTTTGCTACTGGTCCAGTAAATTCAGCAATGAAATTTGCTAAAGCTTGTCCCTTGATCACCGATCTTGGTTCATACTAGATGTTGAGCTGGCCCATTTAAGCAAGTGACCTGAGGTGTCTGGCTTTTGTAGGGTTTGCTTTCATGGGTATGGGGTAAGCACCTCGATGGTATATGGTTAAAAATAAGGTGACAATTTCCTAGAAGCAATCACTAGGCAATAAGCGAGCTTCTCCAAAGGCGTATGTTTTTCTTTCACCTTCAATAGTCTTTTACTTATGTAATAGATTGGGAGTTGGGCTCCATTTTCTTCTCAAACAAGAGCTGCATTGATAACGTGCTAGGATACACCTAAGTAGAGAATGAGCTTCTCAACTTCCTACGGCTTAGATAGCAATGGAGCTTGGCCCATATATTATTTCAAGTGCTGGAAGGCAGCCTCACACTCCTCAGTCCATTCAAACCTTTTGGCCTTCCTTAGAACGTTGAAAAATAGCACACATCTATCTATTACTTTCGAAACAAATCTACCAAGTCCTATGATTCGACCAATTAAGCTTTATACATCCTTGATCCTGGTTGGGGATCTCATGTCAATAATTACTTTGATCTTCTCTAGGTTTACTTCAATCCTTTTGCTATTAACCATAAACCTAAGAAATTTTCTTGAGGCCACTCCAAATGCGCACTTGAGCGGATTTAGTTTCATCAAAATTTGAAACATTTCATTCAGATCATTCACATGATCCTTTACCCATTTGGACTTTACAAGCATGTCATCCATATAGACATATATGGTCTTCTCGATTTGTTCTTTGAATATCATATTGACTAATCGCTAGTAAGTCTGATGTGTTATTTTTCACAAGTACACGGTGTAGTTATAGTAGATTCTGATGAATACGGGTTAAGTCCCATAGGGATCTTGTTATCAATTACCAAAGTTTGCAAATTAAGTTCACTAAATCAAAGAAGAAGATCAAGAGTAATAAAGAAACTTAATGAAATAGTAGCAAGTAAATAATAAATCAAATGCAATTCTAAAAGCCTAAGATTGAGGTTTCATCACGCTTATGATCTTTGATAATTAATTGAAATCTTTCTTATTAAGATTACTTGATTAATTGAGGATAGTTTAGCCTAAATTAATTATTAGCCTCTTTCAAGGTCTAATAATAGTACTTAAATCAACCCAATTGCCTATTTTCGTGGTTTAGATTAATTTAAACCCTTTAAGATCTATACAAACTGATTCAAATCCTAAAGAAACTTAATCTATTTTCGTGATTAAAATCTCTTTATTCAACTATTAGTTTTTTGGTGATAATTTTCTCCTTTGGGTACTTCAACTATCTACCTAAGATAAGATAAATTATTAGCCAAATACTTTATCAAGAACATAGCAGGCATAATAGTTGAATCAAATTAAACTAGGTAATCACAATAGAAAATCAATCATCAATATCAAACAATCACAATTGGTTTATTCCCAATCCTAGAATAGTTATCTACTCAGACATGATAGAAATAAAAATCAAATTCATTAATGAAAGAAACTACATAATGTTTAGAACAAAGAAAGAAAGAAAG
>JANHAO010023705.1:0-11829 GCA_026873985.1 Saraca asoca
TAATAATTGAATTGCCATTAAAACGTAATATAATGTATGCAAACAAACAATCATCCCATGATTGGCTTCTAGGGCATACACCAACTGCTGGTAGGTTGCCTCTACATTCTTCAGTCCAAAGAGCATCACCTTGTAACAATATAACCCACGGTTGGTGATAAACGAGTTATGTTCCTCAACTTGTGGATTCATGGGGATTTGATTATACCCTGAGTAGGCATCCATGAAGCTAAAAAGTGGGTGACCAGTAGTTACGTCCACGAGCTAATCAACCATCGATAGGGGGAAGCTGTCTTTTGAACATGCCTTGTTGAGGTCTATGAAATCAATGCGAGTCCTCTATTTCCTATTCTTTTTTCTTATGAGTATAGGGTTGGCCACCCAATTTAGGTAGTAAGCTTATCAGATGAACTTGGTGGCCAAGAGCTTATCCACCTCTTCCTTGAGAGCAAGGTTTCGCTTAGTAGTCATTGGCCTCCTCTTCTGGTAGATCAACTTTATTGAGCTTATGTGACATTTTTAGGATCAATTCCTACCATATCCTTATGGTTCCAAGCAAAAATGTCCAGGTTTGCTTCAAGGAGTTCGACTAGCTAAGTTTTTATATTCGAAGACAAGTTTTTTCCTAGCTTGAGGCATCTTTCAGCATCTACCTCACAAACCTTTACATCTTTGAGCTCTTCTATGGGCTGGTTGCTCTGTCTGCATCCACCTCATGGGGGTCGAGGTTGTAACTAATCCCTGTTATGCTCGTAGCTCATGTTTCTCTACTAGAAACCATATTTACCTTCTTCCCTCTCACCTTTAGCTTGATTGCTTCCTCGTAGTAGTGTCAGGCAATGTGTTACTCACCTCGTACATATCCAATTCCATTGGGGGGTCAGGAATCTAATTGTAAATATTTTGTTTGATGTGATCATGTCGAAGTCATTCATTGCAAGCCACCCTAGTACCATATTATAGGCTGAGGAGCAGTCGACGATTAGAAAATCTGCTAAGATGGTTCTTGGCATGCCAAATCTCTAAGAGTAATGAGGAGCTTGATTTGCCCTACCAATAATATTTCATCTCCTGTAAAGCCGAAAAAGGGCTTTGGGAAAGGCTTCAGTTGATTTGTACTCAAGCCTATCTGCTAAAAACATCCCTTGTATATTACATTCACCGAGCTATCCGTATCGACCATAATCCTTCATACCTTAGCATTGTCGATTTTGGTTCTGATGATCAATGTGTCATTATAGGGAAAATGCATTCCTCACGCATCCTCCTCTATAAAGATGATGCTGTCCAAGATTACTCTTGTTGTTTTAGCGTGACCTTCACCATGTCCCGTGATCAAGACATGATTCGCTTCTTGCACGTAGCATTAATGAGACCTATTTAAGGTACTTGCAATGTGTGCCCCACCATGATTGGTGACTATAGTTCTTACTGAGGGTGCCTCCTCTTGCTTGGGAGTCCGTAGGCATTGCTACCATAAAGGTTGCTGATGCTGCTGAGGCCACTACTCTATAGGTTGCACCATGTAATCTCTTAAATGACCTCTTTTGATCAGGTCCCTAATTGCATCTTTAAGTACCCAACATTCTGAAGTATTATGCTTAACTTCATCATGATAAGTATAGTACTTGTCTGCATTTATGAACTTATGGGGAGTCTTTATAGGTTTGGGCTTCTCGAAATCCTCCCTATCTTTTTCCATTGCAAAGATACTTTTTGGAGTATCCGATAGGATGCTATAGCTGTCATAGTGACCTTTATGCTGAGATTGTTCGTTCCTAGCCTTCATTATGACCTAATTTTCAGAGTCGTCATCCTGACCCTCCTTGTTGTTTTTGGTATTGCTCTTCTTTTTTCTCTAGTTGGAGTTGTTTGTTTTGTCTTTGGACTTAAGGCTAAAAGTTTCCTCTCACCTGATCTCTTTGACAGCTCGTTCATAGAATTCTCTTAGGTCCCTTACCAGAGATTTATATATTCTCTCATATAGCCTCCCATCTTTGTGGAGTCCTTCTGAGATCACTATTAAGATGTTCTCGTCTGAGGGATTTTCTATGTTACTAACATCATGTCTGGATCAGGTAATGTAGTCCTTTAGTGATTCATTCTTTTGTTGAAAGACTATAGCAAGGTGGTAAGGTGGTGTGAGCAGCCTCCTCTGTGCCTTGTACTGATTAATGAAACTGCTCTGGCATTCTTCCTAACTATCAATGTTGTGAACTTTGAGATTCCTGAACCATGCTCGAGGCAAGTCCCCTAGAGTGGCTAGAAAAACATGACACTTGACTAAAGGATGGTCGTTTGAAGATCCATCTATACGTTGAATGCATCTAGGTGGTTATATGAATCACTATCCCCATTGTATAGTGGGATAGTGGGAACTTTGAACTTGTGTGGGAGAGGCTCTTTCTCAATCTTCTTGGTGAATGGTGTCCTCCCGTCGTAATGATATCAATGGTCCTAAGTCTGATGGCATTGTTCTAATTGCTTTATCCTTTGAAGTAGCTCCTCTACCATGTGATCTTGAGTCTTAAACTAATAGTTGGGAGATGGTTGGCTCTTCTTTCTATGATGATCTGAAGTCTTGTGCTTTTTCTACTTGTGGCCCGATGAATTTTGATTTGAGGCACGTCTTTTATTGTTTTTGTTTGAGCCTTCAGATTAATGCGAACCCCCACATCACTGATGGTCTCCTTCATCTTCCTCACGAACTTGATAGGCCTCTGACTTTGGCTGTGAGTTGGTAGAGGGAGCTGGATGAGTAGGCCAACGTTCTTCTCTGGTTGGCCCCCCCTTCCTGAGCTCATTTTCGTAATTATTGGAGAGTTTCTTTCTATGCAATGCCCCCAACTTGCTCTTGTGAACCCTAGGCTCATGCCTGAGTTAATGCCCTAATCGCCTTAACCAACTCTCCTACTGTTTTCTCCAATGCCTCGTGACGTTGATGCCATGCTTGTATTCCATCAATGATATCGGGTTGGCGTGAGGATACTAGTGGTATGTCGACAGCAACACCTATGGTAAAGAAGGCAGAAGTGGCTGCATAGAGAACTAGATGCTCTTGATGTTCCATATGACCATTTGGTTGGCCAACTATGACATCTAAACTTCTGGTCGTTCTTCCTCTAGCCATCAAAAAATAATAGTGAATGCAATTTAGGGCCCTTCCTTTAGCGCCAAAAGATTGACAGTGAAATCTGGTTAACCCATGTTCTGAATCCTACACTGCAGAATGAATGTAAAAGGAAAGAAAGAGAGAGAGAGCGAGAGGAAGAACAAAGAGACACTAGAAGTTTTTAATGTGATTCAGCTAAAATCAGTTTGACCACTATGTCCATAGTTTTATTACTCTTTGCTGAGTATTTTGTATTTGATGATTATATGTCTTATATTCAATGATTTCATCCCCTTTTTATAATGGTTAGGGGTTACAGTTTGAATGTAAATCTATAATAGATAATTATCATGACTTGATTATGACTGCATAATAGATCAGGATAAATGGTTATAATAGACTCCTGCCAGAGTAGGAGATTGGACAGACTTTCCCAATGGTTGAGAACACTTTCTGCGAGCTATGAGCTAGGCCTTGCTTTCACCACCTGAGGTTGTGACTTTGACCTGTGTTGACCAGTGACTTTGGCTCATATTTAGCAGTCTGGTGTTTTGATCTGGTGGCCTCAATTCAAATGAGTTGGGCTTTTATTAGCTGAGTCTATCCATTGGACTTTTACCAGTCTGTTGACATAGTTATAGATAATACCCACAACATATACTATATGTGATATTATAATTATTAGTAGTGATAATATATTTACTTTTGCATAATTGTGTCATTGAGATTTAAGCAAATAAATTTAATATTTTCTACAAATTCTTTGAATTTCACACCATTAATTCATTTTTAATGAATTAAAAGAATTTATATATAATATGATATGTTAAACTTTATATCATATATATTTATAATTATGAAAATATATCAATCGGTTCGACCATTTGGTTGAATTAATTTGACCTTGACCTGGTCATTTTATCGAATCGATGGTTAGATCGAGTTTTAGAACATTGAACTTACAAAATGATACAAATCTCCTTCAATTAAATGTCTCGCTTTGTGATGCTCACCTTCAGCCCATGTTTCATGAAAAGAACAATTGAGAGGCTTGGGAAGCCGAGTGACCTTCAACCACTTCAATTTGATAATTGCAAAGAATTGTACTTGACACCATCTTCATTTCCATAAAACTAATTTCCTTACCCAAACAAGATCTGGGTCCTGCATTGAAAGCTATGGACTTGTAAGATGGTACATGCACTATCCTTACACGTTTTGGAAATCCATCTTTCTGGCTTGAACTCCAAGCAATCTTCTCCCATATTTCTTCCAATCTCCCCATTGCATAAAGAGAGTATATTATCATTGTGTTCTTACTAGCATGATGGCCACTAGGAAGTGTATCAGATTGCTTACTGTACTTGTTTTCAAGTGGTACCGGAGGATAAAGTCTTAGAGATTCACACATGGCTGCATGGAGATAGACAAGTTTTTTCACATCTTCTGCACCAAATATCACAAGCTTTCCGTCTTTCTCCGGAAAATTAGTTCCGGTATCATCAAGAGTCTTGGCTTCAACCAAGGCATTTAGAGCTAAGAGCCAAAAAAACCAAGTGACGCCTGAAGTTATAGTGTCTCTCCCAGCTGAAATGATGTTAGTAGCGGTATCTTTCAGATATATGTCACTCACTACGTTCCCCTCTTTAATTCTTCCATGAAAATTACCGTCAAAATGTCTCGAGGCCGGCTTCATCCATTTCAGAACTGCATTTGCTTACGATTCTTTTCTTGTATCTTCTATATTAATCATTCTTTTATAGGGTTATTTTGAACAACGTCAGCACATCTCTGTACCCACTGACTTATTCTCTTATCAAAATTAAATTTAGGCATACACGCACATTTTAATATTATGTAACACGTACCTTGTTCAAAGTGGAATGTTATCTAAAAATAAACTAAATTTTATTAATTAAACTTTAATCCAGCGACGCACCAAAATCTATTACAAATAGATAAAGTTATACGTATAATAGACATATATATTCATATATTATGAATTTAATGTTACATTAAGCATTTTTATGTGAGAGAAGTATTAGGGTGGATGACCTCCTAAAAAGCTGTTCTTGTGGATATAATATCAAACATATTTTAAAAAGTCAATTTGCATCCAAATATAAAATATTTATGTTTATATATTTGACCATTAATCATTTTCTACCTTGATTTCAACTTGCAAATCTATGTTAAAAATAATATAAACTCAAAAAATAAACAAGTTACCCATAATTTTATAAAATAAAAGAGTTTCCTATGATTAAAAAAAAAAATACAAGACTGTTATCGGTTCCAGAATTTGTATTTTGGAAGCTCAATAGAGATTATGTGCTCCAACAGAATGCACGGCTCCTGACATTTGGTCCCTCACTTTGATGTTAGAAGAGCCTGAAAGAAAATTATAACAATATATGAATAAGATTACAACTCGCATCACACATGAAGACGCCTTAGATTTTGACATCATTCGATAAATAAAGGATAAATTTCTCACACAGTATTTGAACAAGAAAAATTATATCATGCAATATTTTTTATATGCATAATTTTTTGAAGACTATTCAAGAAGATACTCACAGTCGTAGTTATTAGTCCATCCAACAACAAGATTTTCAATGTCGTATAAAACTACTTTGTCTGAAAGCACCGAATCTGTAGTTTGAAGCCTTATTTAAAAGTTCAATAAAATTTAATTTATTTGTAAAATTCCAAATAATCTATTACTCTCATAAATATCACTAATTTACATAATTGATTAACTGAGAAAGAACGTCAAACAACTACAATAACAACAACAACATTAAATAGATAGATAGATAATTGGATGGATAATTATATATCCAGTATGAAGGGTATAATATCTCATATAAATTAATTGTCAATTTTTTTGCTCTATGCCAATTGCTATTAATTTAATTCATTATCAATTATATTTTATATAAAAGTGAGAAAAACGATTATTGTTGTTCGGAATTATAATACTATCTATTTGTCGTCTACACGCTATAGATACCGCCTAGGATAGGGCCGTCCTCAGTAGGGGCAAACGCAAAGCGCCATATACCGTCCTAGAAATAAACAAAGGGCAAGATAATAACAAAAATTATAACAGTATATCATTAATAAGAGGATGGTAATCAATCAAAAATATAAAATTAATAATTTTATCCCTAAATTATAAAACAGCCCCTAAATTATAAAAAGTCACAATAATTATCGAATAATATTTTATTTATGTAATTTCATGCTTTTGTTATATTGTTCAAAAATAAAATTATTTAAATAGAGTAGTATTCAAGAATTATTATACTTATTTTTCTATTTCAAAAATTATTTTATCAATATCTTATAATTTCAGAGATAAAATTGTTAATTTTGTCTAAAACAAATTATGCCGCAAATAATAATTGGAAAATGTTGTATGCCTTGTAGATATTCATAATGAAAAATGAAACAAATTATATTTAAACCCATAATCTCCGAGGGCTTGAGAGGGAAGACAAATAGTAATCCTACTCTCACTTGTTCACTCTATGGCTAACACATTTTGAGTGGATGAGATCAAGAAGAACTAACAAGTGATAGTAATATCGGTCAAGAAAATTGGGGTTCATGTAGTCCCAATGTTAAGAAAACAACCTTCCAGTATATGGGCACAAACTAAACAACAACATATATATATATATATATATAAATTATTTTAATCTTTCTATAGATGACATTACAGGCAGAAAACTTCCTATAGTAGCTACTCGAGTTTTTTTATATGCAAAATTTTTCTTCACTTCAAAATTTCTCAAAAAAATTCATATATTACTCTTCTAAAATTTAAAACATTTTCATAAAAATCCATAATAATGTATACTTTAACCTCAACAAAGATTTGTTTCTAAGTTCACTAGTGATGTAAAGATATTAATTACTATTTTTAATTGAAAATACATACTTCGAAACTTTCAATGACATAGCACGAATATCTTATTTTTTTTTTAAAATAAAACTTGCAAAATATCTCATCCATTTAGTTAAAATTTAAAATGAATATTCTTTATAATATAACATAAAGAAACAGAGGTGTGTTTTGAGATAAGAAAATATTTCTATATTTTTATTGTATTTTAAATACAAATCAATACAATTTATCAATTATTTAAGAAAATATTACTAATGAAAGTTTCACTATGACAACAAGTTCAAGAAAAAAAATTCAGACAAATATTTAGAGGACAAAAAATATTTTCTGATGCATGATGTATGTTATTTAGACACACTCAGACACACAAAAAGCACATTTGTTTCTACTTACGATATCAAACATATAGTTATGAGGGCATGCTGCTAGAGGAAGAGAATTCTCAAAATGAAATGTATTAGTTGGAAATTCGTCGTCAACTCAGCAAGAAATAAAATGATATAGGAAAAAGTAAATTAGATAAGCACATATAGTAAGTTTATTAAAAGAAATATATAAAACAATGGTTTCTTACTCTCAAAAACTGAATTATTTTAGGATTATTTTCAAGAGAACAATAATTTGTCTTGTCAATGAAAAGTTATTTAAGCCAAAATGGGACAAATCCACAAAAGAAAACCACAATGAAATGGTTGCATGCACAATTGAGTATGGATGCAACTATATATGAATATGCATTCTTCTAAATTCTATTAAAAAGTTTTATGATTTTCTTAATTTTCGGAAAAAATGGTAGCATGTTCCTAATAAATTTTGATTTTTTAAAAAAAATATTTAAAAATGAACTTTACTTTATGAAGTTAAAACTTTTGTATGTTTTTTTACACATGAAATTCATATAAAAATTTTAACATTTTGTTAAAAAATAATAATAATATAAAAATTTTCACAGAAGTTACAAATTTCTTCTAAAACAAATAATTTTATTTTTCAAAACATAATGTTTTTAATGTATGCATCACCAAATGATGATTAAAAAGAGGTAGAAAAGAAACCATTGGGGACAAGATCTTACTTTTGGCCAGGTAGTTGTTGCTTGCAAAGTAGTCCAACATCAGGATTATTGTTCAATGCAGCCTGCCGAGCCTTAACCTAGTTTCAAGTAATAAATATAATAAGAGCTACTTCTTGAATTATGAATAATTCTTTTTATATAATGATGAGAAATTTTAGATGTTTCTTCATGAAAGGAAAAAGTTAAAAAACTCAATCCTTCTTCTAGAGCGAAGCCATTATAGGTTAATTTGGTTTGGCACATAATTTTTTTTTTCTTTTCCACTGTATACAAACAACAAAGAAACTAAAATTCTAAAATGAACTATATCAAAATGACAACAAAAAAATTTGTATGATAATAGATTTAATTATGGTAGTTTATGATTGTGATGACTTTTCAAGATATTGCCTTGAAAAATCGGTTTTAAAGGATATATAAATGAAAATCTTAAGTGGGTTTGTTTATAGACTTTTTCTAATAATCTTATATACATTCAAAATTAAAGATGGATTCTTAGATTTAAAGTATTGAACAAATGATTTTCTTTTTCTATTGTTTCATAATTTAAAATTTTGAAAATGTATAATTGTTTCTAATAGTTATCACGTAAGAAATCATATCTGTTCAACAATTATAAATAAGATTTTTTATTAAACTATTTTCACTACTTCTAATTTAATAATTTTGAGTTTTGTTGTCTCTTGGGACATTAAACCTTTTAAAAAAATGTAACACACACCTCAAAATTATTTCTTTTTTTTCCTGTATCTTATTTATTATTATTTTTTTGTCACTCCATATCCATATTTTTTCTAGCAATTATTCACATACTGCAGCAAGTGGCTAGCTATAAATGTCGGGTGGGAAATGAGCTAAGCTTGAGCCACTGTCCATCACTGTCTCTATCCCTTTACCATCTTTAAGCATCGGAATGTTAAGAATCTAACCTTCCACATCTATGCCTTTCAAGTACACCTTGAAATGATTTCTACATGAAATCCATAATAACGTTAAGAAATATAAAAGAAAAAACATGCAAGGAAAGTTATGACATATGAATATAAAGAAAGATAATTATGTGCTTATTTTCTTTGGTGTTCAGATGATGTTTGCACATAGTTCAAGATGAAATAACAAAAACCTATTTCCTCTTTAGTTTCAAATGACATGCAAAAAACATTTGAATATAAAAGTAGTGCTGTGGGTATTTTTAGAACTACACAAATGGGTTGATAAAAGCTCGATGAACAAGTCCAGCTGATAAAGACCTAGCTCAACCAGGATAGAGGTTGCAGAAGCAAGGTATCAGGTTGCCAAATGCAAACTCAGGTCACTAGCCAACAAGGGTCAAAGCAACAACCCCAGGTTGTTAAGGACGAGGTCTAGATTGTTACTTGAAGTATGCCCTCCCAGCCATCAATCTAGAAAAGACCATTCAATTGCTCATTTAATACGAATCTATTATTAACCATTGTAACTGATTTATGATCCATTTCCTTTATGGAATACATTGTAATACCCCGACTACTATAAAAAAGGGGTAGAAATCATTGTAAAGGGGAGACAATTCAAACAGAAAACTCAGCAAAAAGACTGAAAATAGTATAACCATGGACGTAGGCTTTGCATCTAGCTGAACCATCTTAAAAAGTTCTTAGTGCTCTTTGTTCTTTCTCTCTTTCTCTCTCTACCTTGCACATTTGCCTTCACAATTTGTAATTTGGGGTGTCGAGCTTGGGTTGACCTAATTTCACCATAACATTTTGGTACTAGAAGAAGGGCCCAAATTGCATTCTCTCTCTCTCTCTCTCTCTCTTCGATTTATTATGCAACTGCAATGGCTAGAGGAAGAACCACCAGGAGTATAGACGTTACCATTGGCTAGCTTGAAGGTTATGTGGAACAACAATAGGAAATGTTACTAGTTGGGGGCCTAGTCCTTCTTGCAGCATGTGCCTATGCTCCCCCCACTATAGGTGCTACTACTAGCATGGCTCTATTGACCCTTCGCCAACCTGCTGCTTTGGTTCCTAGGACTGGCAGAGTGCAAGTATGGCACCAGCGCCAAGAGGCACTTGAAAACATGGTGAGGGAGTTGGCTGATATGGTTAGGGCACTGGCTTAAGCACTGGCCTAGGGCACGCCAAGACAAGTTGTGGTCACTACGCCCAGAGGAGAGCTCCAACAGCTAGGAGCTTAGCAGGAGAGGCCAGTCAGAGAAGAACATTAGTGAGCTAATTTAGTTCACTGTTCCAACTCACGGCTAAGGTCAGAGGTCCATCAAGCTCGCAAAGATGATGATGACGATAATCAGCAATGTGAAGTTCGTGTGGAGAAGGAAGCTCGAATAGGACCAATTGAGGACATAGATTAGATCGTTATTTGTCGGGTCATGAGCATAGCAAAAGGCATAGAGCCCCATATCGCCATTCCCACAACCAGGGAGTGAAAAGAGCCATCGATCCTTTGGCTGTCAATTTGAGGCAAAAGACCCAATGGTGGAAGAGCTGCTTCAGAGGGTACAACAATTAGAAGGACACCCTCTAGCTCATGACAATCAAGATCACTATAAGGAGAGGACACCATTTGCTACAGAGATAGAAACAGAGCCTTTCCCTTACAAGTTTAAAATCCCCACAATCCCATGATACAATGGGGATAGTGACCCATATGACCACCTGGACGCGTTTAATATTCAGATGAATCTTCAGAAGACCAACCCCCTAGTTAAGTGTCGCATTTTCCCAACCACTATTGGAGACATACCTCGAACATGTTCAAGAGTCTCCTAGCTCATAGCATTCATAGTTGGCAAGAATGTTAGAGAAGATTCATTAATCAATATAAAGCACTAAGAAGGTAGCTCGCACCATCCTACTACCTCGCAACATTTTTCAATGGAAGAACAAGTCACTAAAAGACTACATTATCCCAATTCAAGCATGGGATTAACAACGTAAAAAGTCCCTTAGATGAAAGCATCCTGACAGCAATCTTAGTAGGACTTCGCAAGGGCAGTAAACTATATAAAAGCATATACAAGTCTCCAGTGAGGGACCTTGCTGAGTTCTATGAACGAGTTACCAAAGAAATCAGATGAGAAGAAACTTTTGGCCTAAGGAAGTCCAACTAAAAGGATAAGATGAGCAGTTCCAATCAGAGTAAAAAGAGGATTGTTGGCCTTAGAGATTGTTAGATTTTATTAGTCCTAATTATTTGCACTTCTTAGTTTTGATGTTTAAAACAAATTTTAGAAAAACAAATTTTAGTCATTACTATTTGATGATGAAAAAATAAATTTATTTCATTATTTGATGTACTGCTATTATTTGTTACTGATTTCTTTTTGATTTCAGGTGATACTAATTTTAAAGACATCAAGTTATAATCAAGACTTTGATGTCAGAAGATTTTTTTAGAATTTTCTTTTTGATTTTATTTAAGATTTCTATTGTAAATAAACTTAGAAGAAATTTGATCCCTATCTTTTGAATCAGAAAAATAAGATGAAGAGAAAATTCATTTGAAGAAAATCAAATTTTTATAAAAATAGTTTTCTATATGATGAATCGATGCAACTTTGATGTATAAAAGAACTTTTGAAAACATCAATCAAAGTCACACTGATTCATGCAGTACAAATCATCTTACTGAAACTCTTGAAAAATCACTACTTCGATGCATAAATCGATGTAACGATGAAAATCAATAAACTATACATCGATTATACACCGATTCATTAGT
>JANHAO010023706.1:0-11825 GCA_026873985.1 Saraca asoca
TCTTAAAAGAACATTAAGCAAAGAAGGAATCCTAAATTGAACTCAGAAAACTCCTAGGAAAGTAAGAAAACTTGTGCTCTAAGTAGTCCTAATTAAAGAAAACTAATGAATGAGTAATTGTGTCTTCAAGTTGCTCAAGATCAGCTTTATATAGCAATTTTTGGGCCTAGAACACGGTTATGCTTCGAGACACGGGCTGGCCATGTTTTAGGCTGGAGGATTCCACATGCTTGCATAGAACATGATCGTGTCCCAGGACACAGCCTGACCATGTTCTATGTTGGCCTCTTCAAATTCTTTAGCTTTCTTCATGGTTGAGTTGAGTTCTTTACATAGCTTCTTCCTTAGCTTCTTCTTAGTCCAATTGTGCTTCAAATTCTTGCTTTCATCCATCTTTCCAAGCCTTTTTACTCACCTACAAAGAGAAATAAAAGACACAGTAGTACTGAAGAACAAAGACACAAAACTAAAACAAAAGGATAAAAAAATCACAAATTAATAACAAATCAAGAGATAATGATCATCATAATAATGTGTATTTTGCTTTTTTATCATCATTTAGACTTATACTTGTGTCAATGGATCCCTCCTTCCTTTCTCTCTCTCTCTCTCTATATATATATATATATATGTATAACTAGAAAGGTTCATAAGGAGTGAAAGGAAGGGAACAAGAAGTAAGGATTGCAGTGAGATTGCTTACAATGTAAGTAAATGAAAAAACTAAAGACAAAACTTAAATTTGAAAGTAATTTCCATTAAAATTTGAGAAAATTTTAGAGAAAGCTTACAAAGGAAATTTGAGCTCTAGAGCCTGCTTTCTAAGAGCTGTGAAAATTGGAGGAAGCTAACTTCTTTGAAATTTAAATTTGAATCATTTTTCATTTTGATAGAGGAAGATGATGAAGATGCAGAAAAAGAAATATGTGATGATAGAAAATGAAACATAAATGAAATATTAAATTTCTCCAATCTAATATCAAACCTTTTAAATTTCATAAATATGTTGGTATGAATAGTGAAGTAAGGTTGTTGTATGAATTAAATATTAATATCATAATATGAAGTTTTATATCTAGATTATTTAGCATCGTCTGAAGATTATCATGAGAACAGGGATGATAGAAGTTACCCTAACTCAACTGAACAAGCAACAGCACTTACTCCTCTTTATGAACTCATGCTTAGCTGTGTGTTGTCCACTTTCCAATATTATAGTTTATATTTAAATGTTAACATAAAATTTATAAAAGCAACAATAATTTTCAGTCATACTTTCATCCTTATTCCCCCCAAGCTCTGATAACAAAACCAGAAAAACCCCTAAGGAGTGAAGGGAAGGGAACAAGAAGTAAGGATTGCAGTGAGACTACTTATAATGTAAGTAGATGTAGAAATTAAAGACAGAACTTAAATTTGAAAGTAATTTGCAATAAATTTTGAGAAAACTTGAGAGAAACCTTATAGAGGAAATTTAAGCTCTAGAGCCTACTCTCTAAAGGCTTTAGAGAGGGGAGGAAACTAAATTTTGGTTACATTTAAAAATTCTAGCCCATTTATAGAAAATTTTAGGTTGCTATACAGTAATTGCTATGGCAATTTTGATAATTCCTTGTGCTACAATGACCGCCACTAATGTGCCTGCATAAACTTTAGTCATCTTTTTGCATCAAAGTTGGAATAGTGACTTTTTTATAGGCTTTTGTCATCTTTAGTCAAATTTTGTCTACCATTTGCCTAATTCCTTGTTTGCCATTTGCCTAATTCCTTCGTCCTTTTTGAAGATACTATTTAAGTCATCACTAAGATTAATATTATTGTAATCATCTTTATTGGATTAAGCATAATCTTTAATCTCTCTTAAAACATTGGAAAAGATAAATGCTAGTTATTGATCTTCTTTGAGTTGGTGGAGATAATCTTGTAATTTGGATACAAAATCTTTCTTTGTTGATATGGAGGCCAAAGATACTATAATTTGAGATTTGCTTTGTAAAAATTGATTGGTTCTTACTTTACCATTTTTATGAAAAAGTGGATACTCTTCAAACCATGTCCTAATTTCATATTTGTGGGCCTTATTTGCATATTTGTAGGATGCCCACTATTTGACAGATCCCTTTTTTTGCAGTATTGGTAATTTGGAGTGAAACTTTTCTTGAAACACTGATACTTCTAAGAATATACCCATGAAAAATTAATTTTTTAATAAACTATGAAAGAAATGAGAAATATTTAGAATTTAAATTATCAAAATAGGAACAAAAAACTTCCCATCCTTCATTAACATTTAGGGTGAAAATCTCAGGGATTGTTCCAAAGATATCCCACATCTAAAAAACTAAATTAAAAATTTGTGTGTGGTATTATGGTTGAAGAAAAACAACCAAGAATGCTTTTGGTTTTTATTTTAAAAATAAATTGTGTTGTACCAAGTCTTTTGGTAAACCAGTAAGTAAAACCAATATGAGATAGTAAACTTTTTTATTTGATGAGGACTTTATCCCTACTTTACTATGGTAAGAATTTTTTAGTTCAAAAAGTTGTATGACTAATATAAATTGAATTAGTTTTAGATTTTTGGTGTTTTATCTCTACCAATTTTAGCTCATAAAACTTTTGATCATGAATCAGTGCTTCTAGCAAGTAATGCCATCTTTTTGTGAAGATTTTGAAATAAATATTTTTGGGATTTTCATTCTAAAATTTTGGTTTCATTTGAACAATATTTTAGAGGTTTAGCTTGAGGTGATATCTAGTGATTCTTTTGGTTAGTTTAGGATTTAAGGGGGATACAATAGCTTTTAAGGATGATCTAAGAGTTATCTTTTGATTATTTTAGCTTATGATGGCTATCAAGATTTTTTATTGTCTAAGGAGTAGGGATTTGGTGTCTTCTTCATTAGTTATGTTAGCCCATGACCTTTTGGTTAGAGATAAGGGGATTTTAGTGGCTATTGCTTGTAAAGTCTCGATTGGGAAAGGATATTCCTCGATGGATTGTGGTCTAACAAAAGATATAGGGGGATTTGAAGGAGAGGCTTGAACCTATTTCCCTTTGTCTTTTGATTTTGATGGTGCATCCGTCTTTGAGTTTGAATATGAGTACAGATTTTTGTCGTCTTCCTTTTTTCTTATGTGGCATTAAAGATCCTTTGATATAATCAATATCAAAATCATAAGTGCTTAAAATCCCTTACTATCAAGCAAATATTTGTTTTAATGCAAGATTTTTAACATCTTTTTGTAAAATATCTTTTATAGATTTACAATCAACACAAACAAGAAACTTTTGATTTAATAATTCACTTTGGAACTTGTTGATGCTAAAAATAATAGCCAAAATTTCCTTTTTAATGGTAAAATAATTTTGTTGAGCATGATTCCAATGTTTTCATATAAAAGTAATGACATGCTCTTTATTCTTATTAACGTGTTTGAGAATATCACCATACCCTATATCTAATGCATCTGTTTCTATGATTTCCAATGTAGATAAGTCAATAATATGCAAGCATGGAAGACATTTGACTTGAAATATGATTTGTTTGGCAATATTTGTATGAATATCCATCCAAGAAGAAGCATTTTTCTTTAATTGATCATGCAAAGGTTTTATAACATTGGACATTTGAGAAAAGAAATTAGAAACATGATCCAAACATCCTAAAAACCTTTGTAATTGGGTTTTACTTATAATTTGATCAAGAAATTTGTTAGAAAATTGAAATTCCCTTTTTATTGGAGTAATTATTCCATAGAAAATATAATGAACAAGAAATCTGATTTTTCCTTGAAATAGAGAGATTTTTTACTTTGAGACTGCAAATCCATTTCTTTGAGTGATTTCTAAGAAAACATTGAGGTGTTTGAAATGTTGCTTAATATTATCCTAGAAAACTAAAACACCATCAATGTGCACAATAATAAATTTGGTAAAAGGATTGTAAATATCATTCTATTATAGGTGAAAAGCAACCTCAAGAGAACGAGATAGACCTAAGCCCGACAGAGGCTAAGCCCCTCGGCTCACCAAGGATGCCCAGCAAGCTTCACTTTGCCCTCCATTAGAAAGCAGCACAGTGAGGTCGTCCCGATATCAGCTCACAAAGCAGTCAAACATCCTACTCGAGCTCGCCACCCTTCTACAGCAGCACTAAGCTCGCTACAGCGACCTTCCATAGTGACCCCAAGCTAGGAACCCCAGCTCAAAACGATGAACACTTCATGCGACAGGTCAATACCAAGCAGAGAGCATGCACAAATATCAATCCATAGCCGACAAGAGGGGGCCTACCCTACAGATAGAAGCCTACAGCAGTCGAATTGCAAGATTTTGTTTGTCTTTTTTATTTATTTCTTGATGTAACTTAGCTGTAGCTTATAATTAATGTATGTAATCCTTCCTTCCTCTATAAATAGGATTGCATTGTTAGAATAGAGGAGGAGGCCAGAAAGAGGAAGCTAGAAACTTTTATGAAAAATCTCTTTTCAAATATCAATAAAAACTCCGTCATAGACGTAGGGTCCGGTGCCGTTCGAATTTAGTCGGACCACGTTAAAATTACTGTGTCACATTTTTCCCTCTCCCTTTGCCTCTTCACGTTTAGGAAGCAGTATTGGATCCTAGAACTCATCCTCCGTTGACCAGAATCTAGGACTCTCTGTACGAACCAAATTTTGACGTCAACATCTTTTGGCCCCATCTATTGAGGATCCATCTGCTCTCTGGAGTCCCCATTGCAGTCTAACAATGGCAAGAGGGAGAACCACTCAGAGCTCAGCCACTCCAGCCCCTCAACCAATGGACACTCCTATTGTGGGGGCTCACCAACAGTCTACTATTGCCCCTGAAACTCAAGAGGATCAAATGCCCGCTCAGTCCTAGCCAGCGCTCGAGTGCACGATAGGAGAGTTGATCGAGACTGTAAAAGCACTGGTACAGGCTCAAGCTCAGAGCATGCAGAGACAAGAAGAAATCATGGTATAGCTCCAACGGCTTCGTAAAGAGGCTCAAAGGGAAACTCACGAAGATCGTGATAGTTAACAACTGGGGGGCTCATAACAAGCAGGAAGCTCCACCCCTCAGTCTGAGACACAAAACCAGACCATGGAGGAAATCCTCTGTAGGCTTGAATGGCTAGAAGAGTGTCCACAACCTCAAAGCCACCAGCCTTCCCATGAGGAAAACTCTCCATTTTCTATGGAGATAGAGATGCGACATCTCCCATAGAAGCTCAAAGTGCCCGTGATCCCATTATACGATGGGAACAATGACCCAAGTGACCACCTGGATGTGTTCAATATCCATATGAACCTCCAGACAACTGATCCCCTGGTGAAATGTCGTGTCTTTCTGGCCACATTAGGAGGAGCGTCTCAGGCGTGGTTCAGAAGCCTCCTACCCCGCAGCATTAACAGTTAGGAGGAGTGCCAAAGAAAGTTTGTCAACTAATATTAGGCGTTAAAGAAGCAGCTCACGCCTCCCTATCACCTCGCAATGATTTTTCAGTGCAAAAATGAGTCGTTAAAGGATTACGTAGCTCAATTCAGGCACGAAGCCAACTCAGTGGAAAATCCTTCCGTGGAAAGTATCTTAACGGCAATCTCAGTGGGACTTTACAAAGATGGAAAACTGTACATAAGCCTCTGCAAGTCCCCCGCTCGAGATCTCGTTGAATTCTACAAGCAAGCTACCAAACAAAAAAGATGGGAAAAAACCTTCGGAACGAAGGAGCCCAAACATAGAGCAGACCCCAATGGTCCCACCATGAGCAAAGAGAGGGATAACAAAAGCCACGATGACCCCACTCCTCAGTCTATGAAGAAAGTGAAGCCTCAGTGACCTAGAGGTCACTTCGAAAGCTATAGCATCCTATCTGATACACAAAATAAAATTTTTACTGCGAAAAAGAACAACGAAGACTTCTAAAGGCCCAAACCGATGAGAGCCACTGCCAAGTCCAGAGATCCAAGCAGATTCTGTGCTTACCACAATGAGACTGGACATACCACCTCAGAGTCTCAGGCACTAAAAGATGCCATTGAAGACCTCATCAGAAGAGGCCGATTATAGGATTATATGGTAAGGCCACCAGGGCAGCGCACTCGACAGGCTCAGCAAGTTAGCATCCAAGAGCTTGAGCCCTCTATCAGAACCATATTCTAATCCTATAACATTCACTTGTCATCGATGGTAATTAGTTGTATTAACTATTGTATGCTGAATCAATGTAAGTGGCCAATTGACCAAAAAAGCATTGTCTAGACAAAGAGTTTTCACTCCACCATTGCAAGGATTCATCCGGGGGTGAGACGGCACAAGGCCTACCCCGTCGATACATCTAAAGCAAGCCACATTTCATGAACTACGACCAAGAGTGCAAATTCCCTAACCACTAAGCAATGAGCTTGTTGTGGTATAGACATGTGACCTCACTATACGACAAGCCATCGCCTCAATAAAAAATAAATCTTATCTGAGGGTGAGATGGCCTAGAGCCTACCTCACGTCTAAGGGTGAGACGCCCTAGAGCCTACTTCACATTTGAGGGTAAGATGACCCAGAGCCTACCTCGCGATAGTGCATGCACAAAACCTGTCAGGGGGCAAGACAACTCCAGAGCCTACCTCGCGTCTGAGGGTAAGACGGCCTGTGAGCCTACCCTAACAACATTTCCAAATTGAACGATAGACGACCAGCTCGCCACATAGTAGGGATGCCAAAATGAACTCATCGTAGCTCTCATGCAACACATACATTCATGGCTAGTATAGAGCTAGAAAATCATGGTTCACATACCTAATTTCTCATCATTCGTAGCTCACATGCGACCTAACTCTCACTTGTTGAGAATAACTAAGCAAAAAGTAGAGAACTAAAGTGTAACCAATTGGCCAAAGAAACATTTCATTAATCATCAAAAATGTACAAACAGTGGCATATAAAGCATCCATTACAACATTCAAAAAGCTTATACAGTGAAAAGGCCTCGCTCAACGAGGCAAAATTACATCAATTAAAGAAGAAATACAGAAACAAAGGCAAGAAGCCTACAAGCCTAATACGACCATTCTGGCAAGAAAGTGATGAGTTGGCTAAATCAAAAGGCAAACTCCCACCAGCAAGAAGACCAGCAATTCCACTCCTATGATTTTCCTAGGCCCAGTCGGTGGTCCCTCCTCGACTAGACACAGAGTAAATCAAAAAGGCACCAAGGGCCTGCCTGGTGACGCTAGATCCTATGGAGGGACTTGGGGAAGATAACCCAAGATCAGCACAAAATCTCCTAGGAGCCTACTAGACGAATCCTATGGTGGAGCCACGTGCAACAACTATCCATGCCTCCCAACACTCTGTAACAGGCTATCCATGTCTTGACGAGCTTTATTAGAAGCCAAGACACTAAAAATGCAGGGGGCTCGTCAGTCTCCTTCATCGAACTTCTTGAAACAAAAGAGGGAATCCCTCAGGCTATAAAAAGACCCGCTCGGCCCATTGAAGAATCCAAAAGACATCTGATTGATCTTCATCCAACGGCCCGAAACGAGTGACAATGCCACGCCAACGGCCAAAAATGGCAAATAGAAGAAAGCATAGCCTAAAGCAGAGCGAAAAGACATCTGAAACGACAATCTGATTAAGCAAGGACACTGACTGGAGATACGAATAGAGCCTCAAAAAACTTACAACTCTCGATTCGCAAAGCAAATCGAGAGTTAGGGGGCTTATGTTATAGGCAAAAAGCAACCTCAAGAGACCGAGATAGACCCAAGCCCAGTAGAGGCCAAGTCCCACAACTTACCAAGGCCGCCTAGCAAGCTTTGCTTCACCCTCCATCAGAAAGTGGCATAGTAAGGTTGTCCTGATATTAGCTCGTGAAGCAGTCAAACATCCTGCTTGAGCTCGCCACCCTACTACAACAGCACTAAGCTAGTTATAGTGACCCCAAGCTAGGAACCCCAGCTCAGAACGATAAACACTTAGCGTGGTAAGTCGATACTGAGCGGAGAGCACGTACAAATACCAATCCACAGCTGACAAGAGGGGCCTACCCTACAGACAGAAGCCTGCAGCAGCCGAATTACAAGAGCCTGTCTATTTTTTCTATTTATTTCTTGATGTAACTTAACTGTAGCTTGTAATTAATGTATGTAATCCTTCCTTCCTCTATAAATAGGATTGCATTGTTAAAATAGAGGAGGAGGCCAGAAGGAGGAAGCCAGAAACTTGTATGAAAAATCTCTTTTCAAATATCAATAAAAACTCTGCTGTGGACATGGGGTCCGGTGCCGCCCGGATTTAGCCGAACCACGTTAAAAATACTGTGTCATGCTTCTCCCTCTCCCTTTGCCTCTTCATGCTTAGAAAGCAGTATTGGATCCTAGAACTTATCCTCCATTGACCAGAATCTAGGACTCTCCATACAAACCAAATTCCGATATCAACACATTCATAATCCTTTGAAATTCTAATGGAGCAACTTTTAGGCCAAAAGGCATTATATTCCTTTCATATTAACCAAATGAAACTATAAATGTTGTTTTGCACCTATCCTTGGGTTTTATATGAATTTGCTAAAATATAAATTTCATATCAAATTTTGAAAAGACTTTTGTAGAATATAATTAGCTGAGTAAATCTTTTTTATTAGGAATAACATATCAAATCCTTTAAAGTGCTTTTTGAGAGTTTTGTAGTTAATTACAAGCTATGGTGTCCTTCACTCAATTTCTACATTTTTATTAACATAAAATGCAAAGTATAACCAAGAACTTTTGTTTTTCCTACTGGTCCCTTGTTACAAGAAAATCATTAATATCCTTTTGACAATATTTAATAAGTTTTTGATTTATTTGTATTAGGTGAGCTTTAATGGGGATTTGTTTTTCATAAAATTCCTTTGCATAAGGTAAATCTGTCATGTGTTATTTTCTTTTCCAAAAAGAATTTAGAATATCAAAACATATTAGGTTTTGTATTTTATTTTCTATGGACTTAACTTTTCTTTGAATGATTGGAGTTGTCAACTGTTGCTTTATCCTTTTAAAGGATATGTCTTCAAAAAGATAGCTTATTTAATTTTCTTTGCAATCTACCAAATTTAGGTCTTTTGAAAATGGTTTCATTATAAATTGAAAAACTATTTTTTGTCCTAGGTTTTCAGTAACTATCCTTTCATCCATTATAGAAAGTGGCATGATTTTTTGTTTGAATGAGGATCCTAGGATTATTCTGGTAGTCATATTTTTCACCAACACAAAAGAAGTATTGATTTTGGAAAATGAATTTTCTATGGTTACCTCTGAAAGTTTGTAGTTAATTTGTAGCTTAGATCCTTTTACAAATCTTAAAGTTTCTTTTGCTTTTTCAAAATATTTTATAGGTATTAACTTATCCTATATACAATTGAGATCAGCACTTATGTCAACCAAGGCAACTATTTCAATTGTATATTCATCTTTTATGATTATTTTAATAGGGATATACCTTTTTATTAATAGAGACCATAGAAATTATTCTTAGGAATCTTTCTCTTCTGATATCTTCCTTTTCTTTATCTTTGTTTTCCATTTGATTTTCTTGGAGATTTGAAAGAACAAGACTATAGCATTCTTGTTGTTCTTTTATTTTTGTTTTCAGAAAATTGACTTAATATTGCAAATCCTATAAGGTTATAGGTTTAGAACATTCTGAGTTAAATCTTTTCAAAACATCCTTAAGATTGTAGTTATTTTTTAAAGGTTGTTTGTAAGAGGTTAAGGGTCTGTCTAAAGTTTACTTAAGTTTTGGGAGGTATTTCTTCTTTTATTCATCAACTGGTAAAGAACCTATGATTTTAAAAGGAAGATCTTGTTCTTTGGTAAGAACATTTAGCTCATTGTCATATGATGCTTCTTCTTTTTCAAAAGAACAAAGATTATTATTTTGGATTTGGTTGTTTTCTTGAACTTGAACAACTTCTACTAAGAATTCATTTGTTTCAAAGGATTCTTCAACTCATAAGTTACTAATTTGGTTAAAGAATTCCTTCTTCAAGTTCAAGATTTCTTATCCTTTTGTTTAGTCAACAATATTTTGCTATCTGACCTACTTATTACATCTAAAACAGACTGATCTAACCTCTTGATTTTGTCAGAGGAACAAACATTGGCTTTATTTTATGGTATTTTCTCTATAAGGCTTTTTGTTTTGCTATTGGCTGCAGTCAACTTGCTTGGCTCTATGCCTATATTTTGACTTAAACGTCTTTAGGCAAGTAAAGCCAAATTACTTATAGAAAGATTAGAACTCTTTCATATTTTGGGATTTTTCTTTGGCTAATTACCTTTAGATTTTATCATCTTGGTAGATTTTAAGGGCCACTTTTTGGACATAGCTAACAAGTTGGCCATAAGTAAGTTGTTTATATGGAATTGTTTTGTTGAATTGGTTTTTAATTTTCTCTTAAACCTTATCTCCTAAGGACTTAGGAATTCCTGCAAGAAATTTTCCTTTCCAAAAGGGTTAGCTGCTATCAGTTCTAAAGTAGATCATACTAAAGAAGGTGTCTTTATACCATCTAAATTCTAATAAGGTTCTACATTTAAGATTTGAAAGCAACTTTACATATTTGTCTTTCCATATGCTAGGATCTCCTATAAAGTATTTGATGATAGTGTATATCAAGGTGTAGATAGAATCATGGAATTGTTTGTCCTTCTAAATCTAAAATTGCATATCTTTGAGCATTAGTTTTGACAAATGTTGAGATTTGGACTTTTTCTCTATCAGTGAGATGTTCATCCCACTAACTTTTGAGTAAACCTATAAACCCGCCTATTAGAATGTGAATTATAGTAAAGCCATCATATCCATGGGTAGTTTGGTAGGCAGTACTAACCATGGTCATTTGCTGAAGTGTCACACCCTAAATTTGGAATGTGACCGGTGTAGGTAGATAGCCGGTGGCATCCTTCTACAAGCCTTACACTTAAATTTCTTAATGCATGTTACATGTTAAACTTTAAAGAAAACACTAGTGCAAAATTTTTTATTTAAAATAATTGAAATTATGATTCACTATATGAAAACTCGGATCTTCCCATACAAAACTCACTGTTGTATACATTACAATATATGAAAATGATTGACTCAATACATGCATACATGAAATCATTTACTTCCAAATTTTTCCTCCAAGTACTATGTTATACTTCTCTATCCAGGTAGTCTTTGAGCCAATGCACATCTCTACAACATAAAACATTTTTGTATTTACAAGAAAAACATAGTGAGTTTCAATGGAACCTAGTAAGTAAATTACTTACTTTGAAGACAAACTATTACAATTAAAAATTATGCTATTATCACAAGTACCAATATATAACCTTAATAAATCACAATAATACATAAACTAATCAAGATCAACATATAATTTAAACAATCCTCCTAATCAACCTACTACTATCAAACAATGAACGCAATTGACACTTCCAAGTCCCAACTCTTCTCTTATTTATCGATATGTTTTCTACTTACTCATATATTCCAATAACGTGGAGGGAAAACTAATTATGATCCTACATTTTGATAGCTCTTCCAAACCAAATACAAGGACCAAAAGAATTTGATCTCAACTCATATTTCTTCATGACAAGTTAATGATAATTACCATAAGAGAGTGAGATATACACTTATAAAGATTCATACCTAGCCATTTGTCAGGGCCCGTGCCTCCACAAGATATTGTCCGCCTTGGGCGCTTGGTGTGGATTCGCAGTGCTGGCGCTTGGTGGGATTCGCAGCCCTTTGGCTGGCCCCCTGCCTACCGAACACTGGCCAC
>JANHAO010023707.1:0-11833 GCA_026873985.1 Saraca asoca
AAGAAAAGATGAATTGAAAGAAGAAAACTATGATGAAAGTAAACTAGAATTCTTAAAAGAACATTAAGCAAAGAAGGAATCCTAATTTGAACTTAGAAAACTCCTAGGAAAGTAAGAAAACTTGTACTCTAAGTAATCCTAATTAAAGAAAACTAATGAATGCCTAATTGTGTCTTCAGATCAGCTATATATAGCAATTTTTAGGCTTAGATCACAGCTGTGCTTCGGGACACGGGCTGGCCGTGTTTCGGGTTGGATGCCTTCTAGAAGTTTTGCTGATTTTGCATAGAACACGACTGTGTTTGCAGAAAACACAGTCATGTTCTGTGCTGGCCTCTTCAAATTTTTTAGCTTTCTTCATGGTTGAGTTAAGTTCTTCACATGGCTTCTTCCTTAGCTTCTTCTTAATCCAATTGTCCTTTGAACTCTTACTTTCATCCATCTTTCCAAGCCTTTTTACTCATCTACAAAGAAAAATAAAAAACACAATAGTACCGAAGAAGAAAGACATAAAACTAAAATAAAAGGATGGAAAAATCACAAATTAATAACAAATCAAGAGGTAATGATCATCATAATAATATGCATTTTGCCCGTTTATCATCTTTCCAAAACAAGGAGGCCTTAGCAACATTGGTAGGGTTGAGGCTTTCTTATTGTGGGCTATTGAAACTAAATTCAAAATCAACTTAGGATATCTAATCATTCAACATATGGTACAAGAACTTAACAGGGTAGAGCTTCTTTGCCATATGGAATGGTTACTACTAAAATTTGTAAGTTTTTTGGTGTTGACTTGTCCTATGAGAAAGTAAAAAGAGTGTCAAAATGGAAATGTGATCAATGCATCATAGACCCATACTCTATCCTACCAAGGTAGCAAGGTTAAAAAGCCTAAAGGTCTTAATGTTATTAGTGGTGTCAAGAGGAAATTGGAAGAATCACTTGCCAGTAAAGAGCAAGGATTTGAGGTTGATACAAAGGAAGAAGGAACTCTGATACTAAAAAAACCCTACTGATTCCTCAATATCATCTAAGGAAAAACAAATTCCCCTGGTTAGAAAGAACAAAGGCATCTCAATCTATGAGCAATCTATTCCCAAGAAATCGAAACATGTAGAACATATAGTAGACTTCAAAGGGAAAAAGTTTACTCAATCTTCTAAAAGGGAGCAACAATAAGCAATGTTGAAACATTATGCTAAGGAGTTTAGGAGAACTAGACTTGAAGAGTTCTCCACTCCTAGAAGATCCAATAGATTAAGTGCTCTTGTGGCACTAAAGATTACTCTTTAACTAAAGAGAAAACAACTTGACACAAAACCTATCTTTATTAAAGGTCTCAAGGATGATGAAGAAGAAGCTCTATTAGTGCAACCTATCTATATGACCACACTAGAACTAAACCAACAAGCATATGTTGTAGGGTAGCCTGCACCAACCTCTCATATTGATTACTTCTTCATAGCTTTTTCTTCTCTAACAAGAGCAGCCACAACAAGTTTCAATGATGAATTGATGGATACTGTAAATCTTGAAAACAATGGGTCAACTTAGTCAAGTTGCTTAGTAAGCCTCAAATCGTTGTCCACAAAAAGCAACTAGTCTTAAATAAGTCCCTTGATAAACTTACCAAATCTACTAATACAACCCCTGCTTTGCCTATTGATCATACTAAGAAAGGGCAACCTGATACTCCTATTGAAGAACCTATTGTATTCTCAAATCTATCACCCGTCACTTTCACCACAGCTCCTTGCTTAATCAACTTCCATGAAGAAATCAACTAGACCGTAACCTCCCAAACAACCCAGGTTCACTACTTCACTATTTCATTCACTTATCCTGTTATGATAAATATGTTTGATTTATTTGATAGCATTAGATCCACAGGCTACACAACTTCTGACTTGTCCTTTGTTCCCATCAACCTCACTAGACCTATCAAAGCAATTCCTGTAAATACCATGCCTATTATCATTCCTATGCCTAATGTGAACCTTGAGCCTTCTATTTATACTAGTTCAAGCTTTTCAAATGAACAAGTTAGGAAGAAACCTTTGTGAATGACAATGTTCTTATGGTGAAGCAAGGATGGGTTTTCTAGAACTGCAATTTGGGTTAATTCAGGATGACTTAATAAGGTGGCAAGAGCAAGTTTAGAAAGATTTAGAGAGGGTGAATCAAGAATTTCAAAGGTTCCTTAATCTGATCCTAAACCAAATTCAAGTTGCCTTTGCATCCCTTAGAAGGTTGTAAGCCAGATTTGCCAAGATTCTAGTTGTTTCATGTAGTTAGGTCACTGTTTAGGTTGTTTCTCTAGGTTGCTATTTAGTGTGTTTCATATTTTTCTTATGTTGGAATTTTAGTTTCTTGTTTTAGGATCATGCTCATGACAACATTTAGGTTTCATGTTTTAGATCATGTGCATTATCCTATTTTGACGTGCATTTAACTTTAATAGGTGCACCTTTTTTGGTTGTTGGAATTTTTAGATAATTAATATGATGATGATGTGGTTTGCTATCACATCATTTTGTCCCTATTATTTTCCTATTTACAAACTAACCATTTTTGCAAGAATATACTCCATTAATTCAGAGGGAGCCCTATCAAATGCCATTATTCTTTAACTCCCTATGTTTTAATGGTTACTAGTTTTTTTTACCTGTTCTGGTAAGCACTGTTACACTATTTATTACTCTTAGTATTTGATGATAAAAAGGAAGAAATACTAGTAGCAAAGAGCAAGTAGATTTGGTATCTACTAAAAATAAAGAAGACTAGATATAACTAAAAAATATACCTATGTGTTTTTCTAGTTTTATCCTGTCTTATTGACAACTTCTTTACAATGTATCATCATCAAAAAGGGGGGAAAATGTGAAACCATTTTTTGCCTAATATGCCATATTCATGTTTTGATGATGATTGGTTAATTATTGGAAAATTTTGTTTATGCAAAGAATGTTTTTTAATAGGTTTTTGCCTAGTTGCTCTTTGCTCTACAATTTTTTTTTATTATTTTGTGCAAGCATAATTATCCAATTTTTTTTCATGATATCCCTTGATTTTTTTGGATAAATAATGCCATCTAAAATTTTTCACACTTGTGCTTAAATGTATTATTTAAAATATTTTGAAACTTTTTGATATAAACTAAGAAATTCTGAGATTGCTCTTTCCCCTCTTTAAAAAATCTATAACATTGTTACAACTATGATTTTGTATGACATTTCACTTTAATGGAATGCTTTGGCTTGCATATATGTTGTACTATTTTTCTAGAGTGTTATTTGAATGTTTTCCCTATAAATTGCCTCTAGAAAAGCCTGCAAAATGCATATTGCTCTTTGGAGTTCTAACACTAACAAACTTTAGAAAGTTTGTATAACTCCAAACTAGTCAGCTGCTATCATGATCTGAAATTTTGGTTATGATCGGTATGAATATCAATCATTTTATTAATAATTATCAGCCTGTGTTTGAAATCTACCAATTAATTTTTTTTTTCTTCACAATTTGTTGAATTTATGGTTATTCAAATAACTTAAATTGAATGAATAAGAGAAAGAAGAGAATGCACGTGATCATGAAAAGCTTATACACACACGCACACACTAGAACCTACATATTATATAGAGTCATTGCCCATTAAGGCACATGACTCATTGACACTAGAGTTTTGCTTTTACATAAACTTTTCAAAATACAACTACATCTCTTAGGCTAGATTTCCTGAACATTCTTCTACAACACCCTAGGTTCCTTAAAGGATGAAACAAAATAAAAGTTAGTTTAACCTATAACATATATGGATCCAAATGTATAGGTTAAAACTATGTCCATCCCTAAGGATTTGATGACCATGCAATTTACATTTTCAAAAGGTGATCCAAAAAGAGTGTAGATGGTAGATCCTCTAAGGATCAAACCATCCTATGGCCATCATTAGTAATATGTTTGGGGGTTGTAGTGGGATAACTTCGACTTCAAGAAGTACTTCATAGCCAGCCATATTCACAATTATTATGTAATGGATCTTGACTCCATATGCTCTTATAGGACTACCTACTCTAGTGGTAAAGGTACCAATTGTAATTTCCTTTGGTTGGTTATCCATCTTAATTATCTATAGAGGGATTGGCAACTAATTCTTGACTATCTGAAAAACAATCCACAAAATAATGAGTTTAGGGCCTAGTAAGATAGATACATACCAAACATATAAATTCACCGCACAACAAAAGCCATATATTCATACACATGTATGCTTACCATCAACGATAGCTAGTATTTATATCATCTCCATAAAGGCTTATAAGGTATCCAAAGACTTACCATTGAGGTAATTCACATTAAGCATTTCTCAGTACATTGGGCCATTTTAGGCTAATTCTGGCTCTCATTGCCATATATCAACATTTTGAATTCATTATGTATATCAATTTTAGATATCAAATTTCAACATTTCATGCAACAATAATATAAATCATGTATTACACAATCATAATGCAATTATATCGCTCCTTGTTACTCCAATCCCTCTTTATCTCGCACAAACCAACCTTTTTCCTCCAACACTCACCTTATACCCCTCGGCCATATTGGAACGTACAAATTGATGATCTGGTTCATAATTTCCACCATAACCCATCATTTTGATATCAAGTTTCAAAGACTGCCAGGTATTCAATCATTCCATTCTCATAATGAATATCTCATCACTTTCATATCAACATATTTCATCATCATTCATGATATTGTGTATCATTTCATGTCTCACATACATAATCAAGATTTGTATCATATAATCATTCATTGTCGTGATTATAATTTCCACAACAATCATAACTTCAAAATATCACCTTTCCACAATCATGGTTATTCATAACCATTGCAATGCTTTCTCAACTCATATTTGCATTCTTTTCTAAACTCATTCTTTAGAAATTATTGTATGTGCACCTATTATATTCATTAATGTTAGTTTATAAACCACTTCCTTAGGATATTACATTTGCCATATTTGTTTAATTGGGCTTTTTATGGCTTTGAGTCAAAGAAATAGAATGTACATTCAAGTAAGGAAAAATGGGACTTTGCTGAATGTGTGATTAGAATCGTGAGTAGAATTGTTGACGAAAAAAGAGTATGATCCCAATTAGAATCGAGAAACTTATTTGTCAAAAGCTCGATTTAACTCGAGAAAATGTAGTTAGAAATAGGAGTCTACTTGTCAAATTTTGAAAACTTTTAGGAAGTCTAATTCCAAACGAGATTACAATCACAATCAAAATCAAAAAATAGAGGGAAGGTTGATTTGAATTGTGAAATTTAATTAAAAATTTAATTCAAATTAGTCAAGAAAAATTATTGGGTTTTTGTGAGTATGATCACAAGTTTAGTTCAAAATGGTGCAATTTGACTAGCACAAGTAGATTTTACATATTAACAATAGAAAAATAAGGGAACCCATTTCCAACACAAAAACACACTATAGGATCTTATTATCCCATATTTTTGGAAGAGTAAACAAACACAAACTCAACTATTTCAATATCATACTCATTAGCATTCCAATAATCCACTTAACCATCAAATTTCATCATATCATCATAAAACCCATAAGAATGATAAGTATCACCCACCTTAACAACTTGAACATAAGAAACTGCAACTATTTCACCAAAGGCTTCTATGCTCTTCAAAATAAAAAATAAAAGCATATTAGCTTTTGATCCGTTTCCACAAAATTTTCTTTATTAATTAATCATATATTATTAACTTATGATTTCTATATCATGAATAAAGTTATATCTAACAAATTTGAGCTCCAAAATGTCAGAAAAACTAGATTAATTCATAGGTTCAATAGTACCATGAATAGTAATAGAAAATTTAAAAAATTCATAACTTGATTTAACTCAATTAATCATTATAATTTTGATGTTAAAATGAAGAGGAAGATGAGAGGATTCAACAATAAAAATATGACAAAATAACAAGCAATATTAAGAGCTCACCTAAAGAGAGAGAAAATGAAGGTTTAGAGAGAAAGTAGAAACTTGAAGAAGATGATAAATTTTGCATGGGTGGTGAGTGTGCTAAAATGGCTTGAGATGCAAGGTGAGCCAGTCAAGGGAAGGGCAATTTGGGAAAAAATAAATTAACTTCTTATTATCACAAGTTGTATTAGTACAAGTTGACCACTTCGCTTTTGAATAATTTTTCTCCTTTCTTCCCTTCTAAGCTCAAATTTAGCATACTTATCAATTTCCAAAAATTATGAAATTTTAATATAACTTACTTAAATTAAATCCCTTCATAATAACTATGATTTTATGCTCATTCAATATCTATAACCCTTGTTTCAAATTTCTGAAGATTTTTTTTTTGTCTAAAAATAGAATTACAAAATTACAAATTTTGTTCCTCAACCATTCTTAATCAACTTTATGATGTTCTAAGAATTTTTAAAATTCATATAATCAATTTCTACTATTTTTAGTTCCTCATCACTTGAGATTTATAATTTCAAAGTTCTCAAAAAAATTTGAATTTCTATTTTTGAATTTTTGAGAAACCATTTTAGTTTTTAAATAGAGTTTGGAAATTTTGGGATATTACAAATTCTTCCCCTCAAAAGAATTCATCCTTGAATTCTAAATAGAAATAGTGGTTAATTCTTACTAAGTAGATGAAGGTATTTTTTGTGTATATCTACTTCTAATTCCCAGGTAGCTTGTCATTCATCTTGTTGTCCCATTTCACCTTAACCATCAGAACTTCTTTAGATCTTAATTTTTGGACTTGTTAACCAAACTAGCTATAGGTTGGTCTTCATAGGTTAGCTTAGTATCTAATGGATTGATTCCCCCTTGATAACATGAGATTTGTCTAGAACATATTTTTTTAACATTGAAACATAGAATACTGGATGGGTTCCTTGCATCTCAACTATTAATTCCAATTGGTATGCTGTGGTTCCCACACACTTGATAATTTTAAATGGTCTCACATTCCGTGGTGCTCATTTCCCCTTTTGCCAAATCACATATTTCCTTTCATAGGAGTCACCTTAAGGAATACTTGATCATCACCCTTAAACTCTAGGTCTTTTCTCTTATTATTCAGAAATGCCTTTTGTCGATCTTAAGCTGTCTTTATTCTATCATGAATGAATTGCACTTTTTCAATTGCATCTGCCACAAGATTTGGTCCAAATAACTTTGATTCCTTAGGCTCAAACTATCATGCCAGAGATCTACATCTCTGTGCATACAACACTTCAAATGGTGCCATTTGAAACTAGCTTGATAACTATTATTGTAAGCAAATTTGATAAGCAGTAAATATTTTTCCTAACTCCTTTTGAATTCCATCACACATGTTCATAACATATCCTCTAGAGTCTAGATTGTTCTTTCTAATTGGCCATCCATCTATGAATGAAAAGCAATGCCAAACCACCATTGAGTACTCGATGATTGTTGAAATGATTACCAAAAGTGAAAGGTAAACTGGGTACTATGATCCGAGATAATTGTCAAGGGTATATCATGCAAAGGAACTATTCGGTCAAGATACAATTGGCAATATTGAATAGCCAAATAGGTGATCTTAACTAGTGAGAAACAAGTTGATTTGGTTAAATGATCAATGATAATTCAGATTGAGTCATAACCTTTTGGTGTCCATGGCAATCCAACTATGAAATGCATCATTATACCTTCCCATTTCCATTCTAGGATTTTAATAGATTGGTGTAACCCCTCTAGAAGTTGCTGTTTAACCTTCACTTGTTGACACGTTAAACATTTTGTTATATATTCAAGCACATCTTGTTTTATACCTTACCACCAGAACATATCTTTCAGATCATGGTACATTTTAGACACTATTGGATGCATTGTATAATACAAATTATGCACTTGATATCGCTAATCATCATGTATATTTGGGGGTACCCATAATCGTCCTTCCTTTTTTAGCACTCCTGTCTTATTAATTATGAATTTTGAATTTGGTTTTGGTTTTGCTTTTTGTCTAAGAATTGCATATTGCGAATCTTGTCTTTGAGCATTTGTAAAATGATTAACTATTACCGATTGCACTGCCATGCAACTTCCAATCACATTCCAATCCTTTCCAACTCTAGGTAAAACACAACAATTTTTCTTCTTTAGAGAAAAGATGAGCTAAATTTGCTGACTTGCGACTCAGTGCATCTACTACTATATTTGCTTTGTCTGGATGATATTGAGCAATCATAATCTTTAACCAGCTCCATCTACCTTCCTTATCTAAGATTAAGATCTTTTTTGTTTAAAGATATACTTCAAACTTTTATGATCTATATAGATCTCATATGTTTCTCCATTTCTAGATTTTCAATTATTGCGACACATACGCAATTACTTTTCTATTTTGCATTAATACACATATAAGCTAAACATGTGAAGCATTATAATACATTGCATAACCACCTGGTCCATATGGTAATGCCAATATTGGAGTTGTCATCAAGCTTTTCTTTAATTTTTGGAAACTTTCCTCATAGGTAGGAGTCCATTCAAATCATACTTCTTTTCGAGTAAGCTTAGTTAATGGTGTAGCAATCTTAGAAAAATCTTTAACAAACTTTCAATAGTATCTAGCTAAACCCAGAAAACTACGAATATCAGTAACTATTATGGGTTTAGGCCAATTTTCTATAGCTTCTATCTTTTGAGAGTCCAATTTTACTCCTTCTTATGACATAACATGCTTGAGGAATTTAACACCAATCATCTAGAACTCGCATTTGGAAAATTTTACATAAAGTTCAAGCTCTCATAGCATTTGTAACACTATTCACAGGTGTTGACCATGTTCTTCTTCACTTTTAGAGTAGACCATAATATCATTAATAAATAAAATCATAAATTTATCCAGAAATGATTTAAACACTTAGTTCTTCATATCTATAAAAGCAGCTAGGGCATTTGCCAGTCTGAATGACATTACAAGGAATTCATAATGTCCATATCATGCACGAAAGGCAGTTTTAAGCACATCTTCTTCATGAATCCTTAATTGATGATATTTTGACCTCAAGTCTATTTTTGAGAAATATTTCATCCCTTACGATTGATCAAACAAGTCATCAATGCGAGGGAGATGATATTTATTTTTGATGGTTACTCTATTCAATTAGTGATAATCGATACATAATCTTAATGAACTATCCTTCTTTTTCACAAACAATATGGGTGCTCCCTACGACGAAACACTTGGACGAATAAAACCTTTATCTAGCAACTCTTATAACTAGGTTTTCAATTCCTCTATTTCCATTAGTTCCATTCAATATAGAGGAATGGAAATAGGCTCTGTGACAGGTATCAAAGAGATAGTAAATTTAATTTCCCAGTTTGGTGGTAGTCTAAGTAACTTATCAGGAAATACATCAAGAAATTCTCATATTTTTGGAACTTCATTTGGGCTCAAAGTTACCACATCTAGATCTTGTATCATAGCTAAATAAGTTGTGCATCCTTTATCCAAAAATTTCCATGCTTGCACATTTGAGATTAATCCAGCTATCTCAGTTATTAGTTCTCCTTGAAAAGTTATAGGAGTGAATTCATCTACATGTAATGTAACCTTCTTTTCAAAGCAATTCATGCATGCATGGTGCTTAGAAATCTAATCCATACCTTAGATTACATCATAATCTATCATATCTAACATAAATCGGTTAATAGATACCTACTTGTCACCTATGGTCATGGTACATTTCTTAAAGATCCATTTAGCTAATAAAGTATTGTTAACAGGAGTCATTACTACCAATGGTGTATTCATTAATCACCATATTCATTTAACAAACTAGCAAACTTTTTCAAAATAAAAGAATAAGTAGCACTAGGATCAAACAATAATCAAGCTTGTAAATTATGTACTTTCAAAATACCTGAGACTACAGCATTAGATGCTTGAGCCTCTAGTTTAGTGAGATTATAAAGTTGTGTCATGGCTTCATTAGGATTCCTTCCATGAATACCTTGCCTTTTACTTTTGCTTGACACTACTGGTGCTTTCATTGAAACCATAAAAGGTTTTGTTGGTTAATTTAGGAGCCGAACTTGGTAATTTGTACCCTATTCTGAGGCATTCATATTCATAGAACATTCTTTTACCCTATGCTAGGTTGATCGTATCAGAAACATCCCATCATATCCTTTCTATAGGGATCATAATGATTTGTATTACAAATTCCACATTGTGGCATGTTAGCATTAGAGTTCCTTTGGAGATATATCTCTTCCACAAAAAGGAATAGAAATAGTTAAAATAGATTGATCTCCTGTGCTTCTTTTTATAGTTGAATTTTATGAATGTAATGATCCAAAAAAATTTCTTTTCCACCCACTCAAGGGTTTTCCATGTGCTTAAGTTGGTTTTTCACTTGATACCACATTATTTGCTTTAGTTTGAACTCTTTTCTTGCTCCCAGAAGACATTTCCCTTTCACTACGCTCTTTTGATCTCAATTCTACCTACAAGGCCTAGTTTATGGCTTGCCGATTTGTCATGTTTGGATCAATCTTAATGCAATCAAAATGATAATCTCAAAGCTCTTACATGAATCCTTCCACCTTCATGGCCTCATTCAGAATTAGGTAAGAAGCATATCAAGAAAGTCGTGTGAACTGAACATCATATTCATTTACAGATAAATTCTCCTGCCTCAAATTTTCAAATCTTCAAGCATTTGCCTAACAGACACCAGAGGGAAGAAATTGATTAATGAAAATCTCTTGAAATATCATCCAAGTTAAAGGTCCTATATTTGCAATCTACCCTCTAGTAGCCCTAACATAACAATAATGTGCTAGATCATCTAGTTGATATCCTACTAGTTCTATCAATAAAGATTTGGGACATCATAACCTTCTACCATATCTTTTAATCTAATCCAAAAATTGGTATGGGTCTACAGAAGAATCAATTCCTGCATTCAAGGTGGTTTCAATTTGAGGAACTCGTGAACAATTCACAATTGATCTTTACCAAGAGAAATTTGGTCTTTTTCATTCTGCCTATCTCTATCAAGTCCTTTATTTTGATCTTGATTTTGGTTTTGAGTTAATATAAGCACTAGGAGATCTATTGCTTATTGAACCAAGTTTTCTACCAACTGGGGAACTTCTAGATTCTTGCCAACTTCAAGGTGATGGCTATTTTGTCCAATAGATGATCTTCCTATACTAGAGTCAAGTTTGGCCTTCTTGTCTTCTAATTCTCACCATAATCGACATCACAAAGTTAATTAGATACCCAAAACACACAATAGTTCTACCTTGGTTTCATTGATACAAATGTTGTATTATTTTTTGCAAGCACATAGTGTAATTGTAGTAGATTCTGACGAATACGGGTCGAATCCCACAGGGATCTTGTTATCAATTACCAGACATTGCAATTTAAGTCGACTAAATCAAAGAAAAAGATCAAGAGTAATAAAGAAACTTAATGAAATAGCAGCAAGCAAATAATAAATCAAATGCAATTCTAAGAGCCTAGGATTGAGGTTTCACCACACTTATAATCTTTAACAATTAATTGAATTCTTTCCTATTATGATTACTTAATTAATTGAGGATGGTTCAGCCTAAATTAATTACTAGCCTCTTTCAAAGTCTAATAATAGTATTTAAATCAACCCAATTGCCTATTTTCATGGTTTAGATTAATTTAAACCCTTTAAGATCTATGCAAAGCAATTCAAATCCTAAAGAAACTTAATCTACTTTCGTGATTAAAATCTCTTTATTCAACTATTAGT
>JANHAO010023708.1:0-11821 GCA_026873985.1 Saraca asoca
GATTATTTTGGTGGTACTTTTTCCGTGGCGGGTGTGGGGGGAGGAGGGAGGGGTAGTAGGGGGGTTGTGATTTCTCTATTTTGGGGCCGTACTAGTACTCTTTGACAGCTCCATTTTTTTTTTTTGTCTTTTGGCCCGCTCTTTCGGGGAAGGCTTCAGCTTGACACACCACCTTTAAAATGAGTCAATGCACAATGGTTGAATTTGTATTGAAGTCATTTCTGGTTTTCATAAAATATATATATATATATATTGAAGTGAAGAGGTTGAATTTCAATTGTAAATTATTAATAAATAATCGTTCAAATAATGATACCTTATAGTTATAAAAATAAATTTAGATATATGATGAATTTAAATATGTATAAGGTACATTTAAACTAGACGTGTAATATTAATATAATGTGACTCACGTTTTAAGTATTTGGATGTGTAGCTTATCATGTATTTATCATTAAGAAATTGTGAGTTTAAATATTTTTTTAATAATATATTATTGATGGCCTTTATATAAACGCATAACACTTCTGGCAGGGCTCATCTTCGGGGAAGCTACTCGGAACCAGACTTGTTATATAACACTTCTGGTAGGGCTCATCTTCGGGGAAGCTACTCGGAACCAGACTTTGTTTTGGAGTCCCATCTCCTATCTCATGGTGTAGCTTTTCCCAACCTTCTTTCATTTTTATTATTTTATATATGTAAGAAAAAGTTAGGGTAATGGCAATAAGAGTCCTTTCCTCTGGAATCCCATTCCGAAGTCTGCCACAGGGTTATGTCCGGCCAGAATCCGAGCGACCTCGCCTTTCGGAGGTTTCTTCATGCGACGACGTTCCGATAATAGACTTGGGTGCCCATGACAGAGCTCAGATTGTCCAACAAATTGGTGAAGCCTGCAGTTATTGTAGCTTTTTCCAGGTGCATAAATAAATATATAAATTAATTAATTTCCCATATCTGAATATATAAATTGAAAATGAAAAAGTTTAATTTTGGTAAGTAGGTAATTAATCATGGGGTGGATTGGGAAGTAGTAGAGAAAATGAGAGAGGCGTCATCTGAGTTCTTCAAGCTGCCTTTGGAGGAGAAGCTGAAATTGTACTCAGATGATACGACCAAGACAATGAGACTGTCGACAAGTTCGAATGTAAGAACCGAGAAAGTACATAATTGGCGAGACTACCTAAGACTCCATTGTTATCCTTTGGACAAGTATGTGGCTGAGTGGCCTTCTAACCCTTCTTCATTCAAGTAAGTTCTCTTTGCCTTATATACTTTTTGTTTAGATTATCACATATTTTATTCATGATTTAAGATATGGTACTTGATGTTATATTGAAATTTTTTCTCTTTCAATATTCTATATTCAAATTTAGCATACCTTTTATTTAGATTATCACATATTTTATTCATGATTTAAGATGCAATTGAAATAGCAGCGTTTGATGTTTTATTAGAATTTTTCTTTTTTCAATATTCTAGATTTGAATTTAGCATACTTTCTATTTAGATTATCACATGTTTTGTCCATAATTTAAGATGCAATTAATATGGTGGTGCTTGATGTTATATTGAAATTTTTTCTTTTTCAATATTCTATATTTGAATTTAACATATTTTCTATTTAAATTATCACGTTTTATTCATGATTTAAGATCCAATTGATACAATGGTACTTGATGTTGTATTGAAAATTTTCTTTTTTTAATGTTTTAGATTTGAATTTAACATACTTTCTATTTATATTATCATATGTTTTGTCAATGATTTAAGATGCAATTGATACAATGATACTTGATGTTATATTAGAAAAAAAAATTCAATATTCTAAATTCGAGTTTAAGACGTTACATATGTGTTAAGTGACTTGTTACTTTTGTTATTATAAAAAAAAATGAAATAGATCATCTTTAAAGATAATAGCATGTATATTGCTACATCTTTGTGATTTGGGTCCATACAAAGGAGCATATGTACAAATAAAAGAATTATATTAAATTTTATTCTTTGAGAGAAATCTTTATTCAAAATTTAAAAGACTATCAATGTAATTAAATATTAAACAAGCCTAACTCACTGGAAAATGTTGCAACAAATTGTGCTTTCAAGAGTGCTTATTCACATAGTTGTTTTTACGACTATTTCAATGGTAATGCTTGTTAAATCTAATTACATTTATTTTGGGATTTACTGAATTCTAAATAGGTTTCGATTGTTTAAAAATAAAAAATACATTTTTGCTACAAGTTCTGAAACAGGGCAAGGTTTTCTTGAGAACTTTATGATATTGTTTGATCATAGACTAAATATTTGGTCAAGTATTAAAAGAGAAGCTCTGATATATGATTAAAACTTAATCAACCTCTTGTTGCTAAAAGAATATGAAACAGTCATGCCCCTGCTTCTCTTTGTTGGTCATTTAGAGAGGACACCATGTGCTCTCCCACGCGATTCTCAAAAAGGGATTTCATTTGTAATTTTATATTACAACCAAAGAAATATATTTAATATTTTACAAGAGGTTTAGTGTAATTATTTAAATTTAATCCATAATCAATATAATTAAATTTTATATTATTATTTATTTATAAATTGTTGTATTATTAAAAATTGATAAAATTTTGTATTTATTATCAACATAATTGAATTATATATTATTATTTATTTATATGTTATAGTGTTATTAAAATTGATAAATTTTATTTATTTTTAATTAATAGTGAAATGCTATTCACTTTTAGGGGGCTTTAGCTATTCTAAAATTTGGAAAATTATAAATTTTTTTATGTTCCTCTATTTTTTTTAAAGAAAATTGTATATTTAGTTTCCTTAAAATTAAAAGATTTTTATAAAAGTTTTTAACAAATTATTTCTCGCCCCTTTCAATATATTTTTTTTCTCTAACTTCACCTTTCCTTCTAGTTTTTTAATGATATATCATCTATTTATTTATTAATAGTGTAAAATATTTTACATCAATAATTAATTAAATTTAAATTCTCAGTACACTACTACAAAATTTTTGACTTTTTTCTTTGATGAATTTTTTTTCTCTTGTCATCTAGCCCAAAAAAAATGAAATCTAAAGTGAAAAGTTAAGTAACATTTTTTTTATAATAAATAAAAAACAAATCACTTAATACATAACATTATATAAATTTGAATTTGTCATCCACTGATAGAGATACGGCAAATTTGGTGCCGTCTATCTTATTTTTTTCATTATAAAAAACGAAAGAGGTTGAAAAACGTGGATAGGACCGCAGACTTTGATAACAAGGATAAGTTTAGGAATATGCCTTAATCATTGACAATTTGCAGATTATAAATTGAGTTTAACGTAATTTAAATTGTGTAATTATAAAGAATAATAACAAATAATGCTAATATAAAAAATTGACAAATAAATAGGTTTTGAATTTGATGAAATTAAATCCTAGCAAATATTTAATAATTTAAGTAAGTTTGACGGCAATAATCGGGAAAGTCTTTGTGATGGTATCATTAAATATGAGAAGTAATATTTATTTGCTGTAGATATTGTCGGGTGACTTTTTTCCCAAATTGGACGGCGAGGACGCCATGTCGGAAGGTAACGATGGGATCATGTGCTTTTGGCATTTTCTTAATGTGCGATTTGATTTCGTTTTTTTATTGGTTAGGTCTTTATGCTGACGTCAGCAATAAATACGTGTTGACGTAACACGCGCTTGATAGAATGATTTGCTTTCATAGGTCTCTTCACATGCCTACAAAATTCACCGTCTTCTAGAATACTTTAAACAAAATAATATTTTCTTTTCTTTAATTTTTAAATTTATCTGATTGGCTGATCCTCATCGGAAAGAATTTGCATCCTTTTTCCCTTCTCTTACGTTAAGACATTCTAATCTTTTGTAACAATTTTAATTTCTTTTGATAACCACTTGCAATGGGTTTTTTTTTTCCTTTTAATAGTTAATTGTTTTCTTTTTTATTACTGTATTTTAATTTTTTTTTGTGGAAAAGTGAGAATTGTAAAAAAAAAAAAAAAAAGCATCGATAAGAATTATAATTATTATTCTAGGAGGGGACAGAGGAAGGTGGAGTTGGTTGGATAAGAAATTGATCCCCAAAGCCTTTGATACCACACCTAAAGGGAGCACAATGAATGTGCCATCTAAACCAAGGTCCTAGTGGTAAATTACAATTGGTTGATGAGATTAGTTTGATGGATCTTGTTGAAGAGATTCATCAATCTAATAAAGTTTCTGTCCTTTGGGCAAAGTAGCCCAATTCAGCTCTAGATTGGGGGCTTATTGGTGTAGTCACCATTCCATATCTCATACCAATCCTTAGATGTATAGTCTAGATAGGCAATATATGTTGAGAGATTTGGACAGAAGAACCGATTGTTGACATAATCTAAGGTTGAAAAAGGATAAGATTATAAAGAGTAAAATACACGGACGTCTTTTAAATTCAATCGAAAATATACCAATCTTTCCTTTAGTTCAAAAATAATATATAATAACAAATTAATATAAATTGTATCAAATAAATTGTAAGTTATTATATAAAATAAAATATTTATTAAAAAATTTTATTGCATAAAATGAAATAGAATAAAAAATTAATATAATTTACATTGATTAGATTACAATTTATTGAAAAAAATAAATGACTTAAAAGGAAATAGAAATAATTTTGAGTAAAATAAGGTTGAGAATATACACGAATAAAAAAAAGGTAATTTAGTTACAAAATAAACCTTTTGACTAATGATTATGATCTAACAGTTAAAATTAATATTTTTTTAACGAAATTTTTAAAATAGATTTAGTAGTAGTATTTTTCTTAAATTGATGAGAGTTTTGTGTATATTTTAAAACAAGAGGGGAAGTCTGTATATTTTCAACTAAATCCAAGGGAGATTTGTGTATTTTGCTCAATTATAAGAAATAAATATTTAATGTGATTTGACTTTTAATATATTTCACGAGTAAAGACAAAAAATAGATTTCACTAAAAAAAAAAAAAAAAAGAGTACAAATGATATAATAATTCTCAAGCTCACATCCTAAATCTATCTAAAAATATCTTATAATATATATACTTTCTACTTTCAATAATCATTGTAAAATATAAAAGTTAATTGTAGAATCTCAAGTAACTTCCATTAGAGTTACAAAAAATTATCTCTCTCATGTCTCCAATCAAACCTTATTTAATGTAAGTATTTACAAACTAAAATCCTCACCAAAGGATAAGTCTAACTTGATTACAATATTAAATATTAGGATATATCTGTTGACAGTTGAATCCGGTCAACTAAAGAAGAAGTGCAGAAAATCCCAAATTGCAGGTTGAATACGAGAGAGAGGAAGTAAGGGAGGAAGAACATAGAATACTAGGAGTTTTTTAACGTGATTCGGCTAAAATCAATCGAGCCCTACGTCTATGGTTATATTATTTCTCAGTCTTTTTGTTGAGTTTTCAATATCTATTGTGTTCTATCATCCCCCTTTGTATAACAATTTTAACCCTTATTTATAGTGATTGGGGTGTTACAACTTGAATATCATTAATTATATAGCGAGCAAGGGATTTCCAGTAAATAAGCAGGTAATTAATTTGCAAGTTGATTTCTGCAAATTGATGCCCGTAAGTAACAGGCAAGGGATTTCCAGTAAATAAGCAGGTAATTAATCTGTAAGTTAATGCCCGCAAGTGGATTCATGCAAGTTGGCCCTTTCTCGGGTTTAACCATAGAGAGCTTTTGGATGATGGTTGAGGTGTCCTATTTTGTTTTATGAGCTAGAGCTCATCCTTAACGAGATGGAGCTGTTGCCTTAGCCTTTGTCCTGCGATCTAAGTTCATATCTAGCGATCTGATGTCTTTGTCTAGCGACCTCAATCTTGGATGAGTTGGGCCCTTATCAGTTGGGCTTTTGCCAGCCTATTTTGCATGGTTCCAGAAATATCCATAATATTAGCCCCTCAACTCTCAATGTGATCTATGGACTGGGAGCTGTAATTCGATAACAAAAGCCTGCAATTGTAATTTATAGTGTCATCATTTAGGCTTCTGTCTTACTGTTTTGCTAGGCTTTTAATGCATATTTTTCATAACCGTCAACGTGGCAGTCTTGCTATTTGCTGAACAGTTATATCGAGAACAGTTGATCAGTCTCTAGATCTATTGGTGAGGCCAGGCAAGCAATATAAGGCATGAAAAACCTTCTTTCCTATTTTTCAGAATAGCTTGATAGGTGCGTTGGTTGAGTTGCTTGTGTTTTTTATGGTCTAGATCTTAGATAAGGTGCTATGAGGTGTGTATGGCCTACTACACAGGAAGTTCCCATGGACAATTCCTCTTTGAGAATTTTGGGAAATTTTGTATAGATTTTATTTCCTCATGGTGATGCTGATGCATTCAATTCTTTCACCCTTGTTCTTTTGCCTCCTTAGGAGGAGAATAGGGAGAAGTTTGAAAGCAATTTGGCTGATGACCAAATGATGGATGGCCGTCAGATATGTCAATCCTTTAGCCCACCAAGGGTTCAGCTCTCAAGAGTTAGCCTTCTTCTAGGGCCATGATAACTGTAGACTTATTTTGATCTGTAATTTTGAAATTTCATATGTGCATTCTCCTCATTGAGTGAGGCTTGTAATAAACTTTTTATAATATTTTTACTTAATTCTTCATAATTTTCATAGTTGAATGCTTAATAGGCTGCATATAACACCTCAGTTAGCAAACCGTAATTCAATAAACATTAGTCAAGTAGAATATTTAGTAGGTCACAAATGATAACTTATGGACCTAAGTTAACAAATCATGACTTAAAGGATATAAGCTAAATTAAATATCCAGTAGGTCACACAGATGAGCCTTAATTAGCATGAGTTGAGTACCTAGGTAGGTCACATGAAAGTTGCTCCTTAGCCAACACGAGTTGAGTGTACAAGTAGGTTGCATAAAAGCTACACCTCTGTCAACATGAGTTGAGTGCTCAGCTAGGTCATATGAAAGTTACGCCTCAGCCAACATGAGTTGAGTGTATAGGTAGGTCGCATGAAAGCTGCACCTCTATTAACACGAGTTGGTGAGGCAAGAACTTGCTACCAAATTTAGTGGGCTGAGCAGATGTCTAGCATTCTAAGCTTAGGGAACTTCAACCCTATTCGTATTTGTTAAGCGATAAGCTCCGTTTCCTAAGTCTTCCTTGAAGATGTACAGGCCCTTCCAGTTCAAACCTAGTGTCCAGTTACCGGCCTTACAAGCTCTAGGAAGAATAAGGCATAGTACGAGATTACCAAATTTTTAGTCTAAAACTTGATTTCTGTATAATATTTTGCTGAAATCTCATTCAACACATAGTTATGAAAATATAAGGAAAAACTTAAGTGCTTTTATTAACTTTTGAATAACATTATAGAATCATGAATATGATTTTTATAGCAGATGCTTGCTCTTGCTCAAGACCTTGTTGTGGCTACTGAGGTCACTGTTCTACAGGTCGCACCACATAGTCTTTTAAGAGAAATTTCTTGATCAGATCCTTAATCGCATCTTTGAGTGCCCAACAATTTGAAGTATTATGCCTGACCTCATTGTGATAGGCACAAAATTTGTCTGTGTCTTTGTACCTATGTGGAGTCCTTACGGGGTTAGGCTTCCCGAAATACTCCTTATCTTTCTCTGTTATAAGATCCTATCCTGAGTATCTGATAGGATGCTGTAGTGATCATGGAGACCTTGATGCTGAGAGTGCTCACTTCTGGCCTTCTTTACAAGTTGATAGTCAAAGCCACCCTTCTGACTCTCTTTACCGTTCCTGACATTACTCTTCCTTTTACTCTGATTAGAGCTATTTACCTCGTCCTTCTATTTGGACTTCCTTGGGCCAAAAATTTCTTCTTATCTGATTTCTTTGGTGGCTCATTCATAGAACTCACTAAGGTCCCTCACTAGAGACTTGTATATGCTTTTATACAATTTACCATCCTTACGAAGTCTTGCCAAGATTACAGTTAGGATGCCCTCATCTGAAGGACTCTCTACATTGTTAATCTTGTGGCTAAATCAGGTAATATAGTCTTTTAGTGACTCATTCTTTCGTTGAAAAACTATTGTGAGGTGGCAAGATGGTGCAAGCTACCTTCTCAGTGCTCTTTAGTGATTGATGAATCTTTTTTGACATTCTTTCCAACTGTGAATGCTGCAAGCTGGGAGACTCCTAAGCCACATCTGGGGTATGTCTCTAAGAGTGGTTGGGAAGACACGGCACTTGACTAGAGAGTTGGTTGTCTAAAGATTCATCTAAACATTGAATGTGTTCAGGTGGTCGCACGGGTCACTATGCCCATTGTACTATGGGATTGTGGGGATTTTAAACTTATAAGGGAGAGGTTCTGTCTCGTTCTCTCTAATGAATGGTGTCCTCTCCTCATAGAGTTCTTGACTATTCTGAGCTCGAGGGAGTTCCTTTAATTGCTTCACCCACTGGAGCAACTCTTCGACCATCGGGTTTTGTGTCTTGGATCGTCGGTTGGAAGATTGCTGGCTCTTTTTACCTTCATAGTCTTGAGAGTAGTGATCTGAAGTATGTCCCAAATTAGTCCTGTTCAAGCTTTCCACTCGACGTGAACTCTCAAATCACAGATTATCATGATCTTCACGTTATTGGTGGGCCTCTGATCTTGTCCATAAGTTGGAGGAGTGAGCTGAATCAGCACACTGATGCACTTGGCTAGCTGGCCTCTCTTCTTGAGCCCTTTACTACAACTACCAGAGCTCTCCTCTGAGCGTAGTGGCTCCAACTTGGTTTTGTGCACCCAGGACTTGTGCTTGCGTCAGTGCCTGTACCACTTCAGCCAATTCTCTCACCATATCCTTAAGCGTCTCCTGATACTGGTGGCATGTATGTACTTCACCAATCCCCGGAACAATAACAGCAAGTAGACGAGGGGCCATTAGAGGGAAGTTGGCGGCAATACCTATGGCGAGGATGGCGGAAGCACATGCCACGAGGAGAAATGGTTCCCTTTATTGTTCAATGTGACCTTCCGGCTAGTCAACTCGAGCATCTGTAGTTCTTCCTCTAACCATTGCAGTTGAACGAAAAATTAACCAGAATGTAGAAAATCAACCAGAGTATAGTTTAGGGCTCTCCTTCTAATGCCAAAACATTGACGGTCAAATCTAGTCAACCAAAAAAAATTCAAAAAACCCCAAACTGCAGATTGAATGTGAGAGAGAAGAAGTAAGGGAGGAAGAACATAGAGCACCAACAGTTTTTTAACGCGGTTCAGCTAAAGTCAATCGACCCCTACGTTCACGGTTATATTATTTCTCAATCTTTTTGCTAAGTTTTCAGTATCTATTGTGTTCTATCATCCCACTTTATATAATGATTTTAACCCCTATTTATAATGGTTGGAGTGTTACAACCTGAATATCATTAATTACATAATGAACAAGGGATTTCCAATAAATAGATAGGTAATTAATCTGCAAGTTGACACCCACAAGTGGATTCATGTAAGTTGGTCCCTCTTTGGGTTTAACCACAGAGAGCTTCTGGATGATGGTTGAGGTGGCCTATTTCATTTTACGACTTAGAACTCATCCTCAACGAGCTGGAGCTACTGCCTTGGCCTTTGTCCTGCAATTTGAGTTCGTGTCTAGCAATTTGATACCTTTGTCCAATGACCTCAGTCTTAGATGAGCTGGGCCTTTACTAGTTGGACTCGTTGGGCTTTTGCCAGCCCATTTGCATGGTTCCAAAAATACCTATAACAATATCTAACTTGATTAGAATTTTTATTTAGTTCAAATTCAAACTTAAATAAGATGAAGACATAAATATATAATCATACTATTTTACAAAAATAGAATTTGGGTCAGAATCCTAACAATCTTCACTTTAACACAAATTCCATTATTTGAAAAATATTTAAACTCCTAATCAAGTAGTTCCAAATTAAGATCAAGTAGTTCCATCTAATTTGAGTCATCTTCTTCATAGACAAAAAATATCTTCAAAACTCCACCTCAAATGGAACATAAGCACTCTACGAGTACATCAAATTTGTTTCATCTTCTCTACAAGAAGTTCTTTCAGTAAAATCTCTAATATATAAATAGAGCTATTGCTTAAATAAAATCTGCACTTGATATAAAACTCAAAAACAAATCTATATTAATACTTCTTTAATCAAACTGAACGTAGTATTAAACCAACGAAGATTAGCAAATCCAAGTAAAACCCAAATCAGAACACAAACACAATAGAAACATGCTTTAATACCACTTGCTGAAAAATTTCAATGAAGTAAAAGCACACTTGTTGATATAATTCAAGATCAAAGAAGTATAAAATTATAAGACATAATTATTATTTAACAAGATTTGACTTTTACCCTACTTTACGACCAAAGGCAAATTCACTAAAGAAATAAGAAAGAGTACAAACGGAATAATAATTCTTAAATCCACATGCCAATTATATTAAAAATATCTTATAGTGTATATATTATTCATTATCAATAATCACTACAAAAGAGTAAAAGTTAATTGTGAGATCTTAAGTAACCTTCATTAGGATTATAAAAAGCTAACTCTCTTGCCTTCAATCAAACATTGTCTAATACAAGTATTTATAAACAAAAATCTTTACAAAAAATAAGTCTTACAATGTTAAATATTAGAATATATCTAACTTGATTACAAATTGTATAATAATTCTCAAACTCACATCCTAAATATACTAAAAAATATCTTACAGTGTATATATTCTTTACTCTTTACAGTGATTATTGATAGTGTATATACTATTCACTATCAATAATTATTACAAAAGAATAAAAGTTAATTGTCAGATCTTAAACAATCCCCATGATTATAAAAAGCTAACTCTCTCGCCTCCAATTAAACCTTGTCTATTACAAGTATTTTTAAACAAAAATCTTTACAAAAAAAATAAGTTTTACAATATTAAATATTAGAATATGTCTAACTTGATTACAAATGGTATAATAATTCTTAAACTCACATCCCGAATATATCAAAAAATATCTTACAATGTATATACTCTTTACTTTTAATAATCACTATAAAAGAATAAGAGTTAATTATGGAATATCAAGTAATCCCATTAAGATTATAAAAAACTAATTCTCTTATGCCTCCAATCAAATTTTGTCTAATACAAGTATTTATAAACTAAAATTTTTACCAAAAGATAAATCTAACTTGATTGCAATATTAAATATTAGGATGTATCTGATTTGATTATAGTTTGTAGCTAATTAAAATTTAAATTTAAATAAGATGAATATGATAATTATTCTATTTTATAAAAATAGAATTTAGGTTAAAATCCCAATAATATATATAGAGATAAACACAATTTATAAGATTTTTTTTTTTTTTTTTTTTGTGATGATAAGAGTGATTAAGTCAATAGACATACAAGGAACCAGAATCAAATTTGAAATGCAATGAAAGACCTAATCTTCCAAAAACCAAAAAGAAAAAAGAAAAAGAAAATCAAATGCCACTTCTCAAATACAACTGTATTATTTGTCAGGGAAGGGATACCATTTACGTAAATACATTGTGTCCATTCATTTGACTAGATGTAACTTGTAGGCGATGTGTATCTAAAAAATTTTCATTCATACAATGTAAAATCTGATGTTATGGCTCTTCAACAGGGAATATGTAAGTAACTACTGTATAGAAGTTCGTAAACTTGGATTGAGAGTGCAAGAATACATATCAGAGAGCTTGGGCCTAGAAAAAGACTACATAAAGAATGTATTGGGTGAACAA
>JANHAO010023709.1:0-11833 GCA_026873985.1 Saraca asoca
ATAAAGATTGATTTATAAAAATCACTCTCATACTTCAACAATTTAAGTTTAGAAATTATCAAGATAACTCTATTTTCATAGAGTTGTCATGAAGACATGTTGAAGCTTAACCTTTGAACACCACGAACCCTCTATTCTACCTGGTTTGTTGCCATTACCACCACTTCATTGGCCCCTACTGTCGCTAGGGCCTCTACTGCTGCAGGTTCATCTTTTCCAACCATAGCGTCTTCTCAAATGTTGATTCCCACTTCGCATCCTGAGGTGGTTGAGATGGTCAAGGAGGTTGTGTCCCCATTTGATCCCCTTACCAAAAAACAAAGAATAGATAGGGGGAAGAAGGCCATTATCACTTCAAAGGTAATGCCTGATGTCAAGGCTAAGGAGTGACCTTCCAACCTTGGCCCGAAGATGGAAGAGTACTTTGAATTCCTTCGAGAGAACATCGAACTGATCCTAGGGCCTTGTAGTAAGGTCAAAATGTTGGAGTCAGAGAAGTTTCAGGGGAAGGATTAATGAGCTATGTAGCTTGTCATGGCCTACTAGTAAGTGAAGTCCTCCTAACTTGATTCTATTACCTTTTTGTAATCTGACTTGTTCATCATTTTTTTAGAGCTTACTGTCAATAATAAAGTAAAAGAATGCACTCTGAGCTTGGGATGAAAGGAAGAAAAAGCTTGGGGGTAACCTAGCTACTGTCACTACCGAGGCGTTACAACTAAAGGGGAAAGCTAAAGATATTGAAGTTGCCAGGGATAGAGCCAAGGAAGCTTTTTCTCACAAGGTGGCAAATCGTGAGGCTATTACATCTAGCCTTCATAAAGTTGTTGATGACCTAACAATGGTAAAGGGTGAACTAGTTGTGATAATGCAGCAAGCTGAGGCTTCTGAAAGGAAATATGAAGCTTCCATGAATGAGGTTACCCAGGCCAAGAATGCAATTATGTTGACAAAAGAGAAGGCTGCTCGAGTTAAGGCAGAGACTACTGCTCTGATTGCAAGAGCTAAAGAGGAGGTAGTGTCTATGGCTACCACTAACTTTTTATTTACCTTATGGGAGGAGCATCTAAAGATGGATTTTTCCTTTTTTGATGGAAATGTTCTTGAGTTCATCAAGGGCTTCAATGAGGACACGAGAGCAGCTTCTCTTGATAGGGGTTCGCAGTTAGCAGGTGGAGCTTACCTGGCTTGAAACTTGGTAAAGAACAGCTCATAGGCCATGGAGACTGCTAATGATCAAATTATCGGTGATTAGCTTGCTTCGCATATGGACCCTCTCGCCCAAGGCATAGTTTTTGGGGGGCTAGTCTTTCCCATAGGCCATGGTAGTTGTAAGTTTATGTATTTTGAACCTTCATATGGATATTCTCCTCATTGAGCAAGGTCTTTAATGAATTTTGTTATTATTATTATGCTTTTCATGTACGTCATATTGAATGATGATAACATGAATAGAACCCTACATATCATAGCTCAATTAAGTTAAATGCCTAGTTGGTCACACTAATGCTTTTCAACTTTTAGTCATAGTAATGTATATTTATCAGGTTGAATGGCCAGTAGGTCATATAGATGTGCTTTAGCTAGCGATCTTTTGAGCACCTATGTGCCTTAGCTGGTAATGAATTGAGTACCAATATGCCTCAGCTGGCTATGAGCCTCAGCTGGCAATGAGTAGGTCACATTGGTGCTAAGTAGTAGGTTGCATGCAGTGCCAAAAAGTAAGTTGCATGCGATGCCAGATAGTAGGTCACATGCGGGGCCAAAAAGTATGTTGTATGCAGTGTTGAATAGTATGTCACATACAGTGCCAAAGAGTAGGTCACATGCAGTGCTAGATAATAAGTCACATGCGATGCCAAAAAATAGGTCACATATGGTGCTAGATAGTACGTCGCATCCAGTGCCAAAAAATAGGTCATATATAATGCCAAATAGTAGGTCACATATGGTACCAAAGAGTAGGTCACATGCGGTGCCAGATAGTAGATCGCATGCGATGCCAAAAAGTAAGTTGTATATGGTGCCGAATAATAAGTTGCATACGTTGCCAAGTCTTTGTAAGTACATCAAGTTGATTGCCTTTTTTGAAGTAGAGGGGCGAGTGTTTGCTTCCATATTGGAAGTGGTTGCTTCCGAATTAGAAGAGTGATAGCTTGCTTTCAATATTCTGTTTGAAAATTCATTCAGATATCAATAATTAGTCATAAAAATTTAAAAACAATATTACAGGGTTAGATAAGCAAACTTGAGTTCATTGATAATATGCGTAGAGATGTGCAACACTCCAAGCTTAGGGATCTCTACCAAAAATCATATCAACCTACTTCCCCTTTATCCCTAGTTTGATTTCATCCTTATAGCAACGTTAGGGCTATGTGCTAGTCACCTCACGCATATCCAACTTTGATAGGGGTTAGGAATCTAATGGTAAGTGTCCTAGTAGACATGACCATTTTTAGGTCATTGATTACAGACCGCCCTATTACCACATTGTAGGCTGAAAGGTAGTCAATGATTAGAAAATCTGCTAAGACAGTTACTTGGCATCCTAAATTTCCAAGAGTAATAGGAAGCCTAATCTACCCTATTGGTACTGTTGCATCTCCAATGAATCTATAAAGGGGCTTTGGAGAAGGCTCTAGTTGATCCGTACTCAAACCCATCTATTTAAAACATCTTTTGTACATTATGTTCACCGAGCTGCCTGTATTGATCATAATACTTCGTACCCCAGTATCACCAATTTTGGCTCGGATAACCAGTGCATCATTATAGGGGAATGTACTCCACATGTGTCCTCATCTGTAAAGGTGATATCATCTAAGGTCATCCTTGCTTTCTTAGTAGGACCTTTGAATTCACTGTGCCTGGTAAATATTTTGCTTCCCACATGTAGCGTTCACATGACCTGTTTGAGGTACTTGTAACAAAGGCCCATCATGAATGGTAAATATAGTTCTTACTAACAATACGTCTTCTTAGTGGAAGTCCGTAGGCATTGCTATCGTACAAGTTGTTGATGCTGCTAAGGTTTCTGCTTCGTAAGTTTCACCATATAATCTCTTAAATGACTTCTTTTGATTAGGTCCTCAATTGCATCTTTAAGTGCGCTACATTCTGAGGTATTATGCCTAACTTCATTGTGATAAGTACAATGCTTATTCTTGTTTCTCAACTGATTGGGAGTTCTTATGGGGTTCGGCTTCCCGAAATCCTCCCTATCCTTCTCCATTACGAAGAACATTTCTGGAGTATCTGATAAGATGTTGTAGCTATCATGGCAAACTTTACGTTGAGATTGCTCGTTTCTAGCCTTTTTTACAACCTAGTTTTTAGGGTCATCATCCTAGTTCTCCTTACTGTTCCTAGCATTGCTCCTTATTTTAATCTAGTTAGAGCCATTTGCCTCGTCCTTAGACTTTTTAGAGCCAAGGTTTCCTCCTGCCTAATCTCTTTGGTAGCTCGTTCATAGAATTCACCTGGTCCCTTACAAAGACTTGTACATACCTTCATATAACTTTTCATCTTTGCGAAGTTCCATTGAGATCACTATTAAGATGCTTTCATCTGAGGGGTTTTCTACATTGTTGGCCTCATGTCTAAACCAGGTAATATAGTCCTTCAACAATTCGTTCTTTCACTGAAAGACTGTTACGAGGTGGCAAGGTGGTGTGAGTTACCTTCTCAGTGCCCTGTACTGGTTGATGAATCTCCTTTGGCATTCTTCCCAACTGTCTATGCTGCGAGCTTTGAGATTTCTAAACTATGTTTAGGGTATGTCCCCTAAAGTGGCTAGGAAGACGCAATACTTGACCAAAGGATTGGTCATCTAAAGATCCATCTGTACGATGAATGCATCCAAGTGGTCACATAGATCATTATCCCCATTGTATAATGGGATAGTGGGAACTTTGATCCTATGTGGAAGAGGTTCTTTCTTGATCTCCCTAGTGAACAACATCCTCCCATCATAATGATCTCAGTGATCCTAAGTCTAAGGGCGTTATTCCAATTGTTTACCCTTTAAAGCAGCTCATTTACCATGTGACCTTGAGTCTCAGACCGATGGCTGGGGAATGATCAACTCCTTTTTCTTTGGCAATCTGAAGTCTTGTGCTTATTTTGCTTGTGGCCGAACAACTTTTGATCTGAGGCATGTCTCCTACTGGTCCTATTTGAGCTTTTAGCTTCACACGAATCCCCACATCGTTAATGGTTTCCTTTATCTTCCTCTCAAACTCGATAGACCTCCAACCTTGGCCATGAGTTAGTAGAGTGAGCTGAATGAGCATGCTAACATTCTTCTCTAGTTAGTCCCTCTTCTTAAGCTCCTTCCTATAACTGTTAGAGAGCTTCTTTATGTGTGGTGCCCCCAACTTACTTTCGTGAGCCTTAGGCTTGTGCCTAAGTTGATGCCCTAATCGCCTCAACCAACTCTCCTACCATTTTCTCCAGTGCCTTGTGACGCTAATGCCATGCTTGTATTCTGTCTATAATATCAGGTTAGTGTGAGGCTGTCAGTGATGTGTCGAAGATAACACCTTCGACAGGGACGGCAAGTGCCTGTATAGAGAATTGGATCCTCTTGATGTTTCGTATGACCATCTAGTTGGCCAACTACAATATTTGAACTTCTGGTGGTTCTTCCTCTAGCCATTGGAAAATAATAGTGAATGCAGCTTAGGGGCCCTCCTTCTAGCACCAAAATGTTGATGGTAAAATCCAATCAACCCAAGTTCCGAACCCTAAGCTACAGAATGAACGTGAAAAAAGAGAAAGAGAGAGAGAAAGAACAAGGAGACACCAAAAGTTTTTAACGTGGTTTGACTAAAATTAGTTTGACCCCTATGTCCACAGCTTTTATTACTATTTGCTGAGTGTTTTTATATCTAATGATTGTATTGTATCATGTACAATGATTTCATCCCCTTTTATAATGGTTGGGGGTTATAGTTTGAATATAAATCTATAACAGATAAGTATCATAACTTGATTAAGATTATATAGTATTCAGGATAGATGGTTATAACAAACTCCCATCAGAATAAGAGACTAGATGGACTTTCCCAATGGTTGAGGACACTTTCCACAAGTTATGAGCTAGGCCTTGCTTTCACGACCTGAGGTTGCTGCTTTGACCCATGTTGACCAGCGATCTGGTGTCTTGGTTTGGTGGCCTCAATCCAAATGAGCTAGGCCTTCGTTAGCTGAGTCTGTCCATTGGGCTTTTACTAGCCTGTTTATGCGATTATGAATAATACCCACAATAAGGGAGAAAAATAAAAACCAAAAGGGGGAGAAGAAAAACAAAAAGGGATATAAATCAAAAGGAGATCAAAAGTAAAATGAAAATTTTAGATCAAAAAGTTTTTCATAAAAACTAATTTTAAAAATTGTTGATTTTTTTTAAATACTTTGATTCTTATCTAAAATTGTTTGTCATCATCAAAAAAGGGGAGATTGTTAGCCTAGTGCTATGCATTTTGTTTTGATGTTGACAAACTATATCTCAATATTATCATGTAACAGTTCTTTTTAATTTTTGTTTTTATTTGTTTTGCAGGATCAAAGTTCAAGATTTAAAAGATCAAATTTAGGTTTAAACTTTATTTTTTTTTTAGATCTTTTGTAAGTGAATTCTAATGCAACTTGATTTAAACAATTTTTTTAACTGATGAAGAGAAGCACAAATTAAGCACTTGAAAAGAGCCAAAATCAAATATTTTTCAAACAAAGTATTTAAATGATTTTTCACAAGTACAAATTTTACAAAAATCAATTTTTACTATATGAATTGATCCTAAATTAATTCTAAATTGATTCTGAAACAAAAGAGTTGAAAATTATCTTTCTAAAGGTTAGGATTTTGTCCTAAATTGATTCAAGAATCAATTCAAGACCTGATTCATTAGTTGTAACCATTCTGAATCGATTCACGAATCGATTCACAAACTGAAAGTTAGTTATTCTGTTATAAACAGTTACAACAGTTATAAAAGTCCTAATTATCTTCAATTTTTAATCAAAATTCACATCTAATCTCTTCCTCAAGTGTGAAATTCTCTGAGAAGCTGTGCTAAACAAGATTTTCATCTTCTTCATCTCTTTTTTCAAATCAAAGAGCTTTGAATCAAAATTGCTGCTGGATTCATAATTAGTTGGTTTGTGAAATTCTTCTCAAACAAATCTGGTATTGTATTTTTTACCTTTATTTCATTTTTCATTTGAGATTTCTAGGGATTTAGAAATCTTGTACAGATTACCAAGAGCCTATTAATTTCTTGTGTGTTAGATGAGGTGTGAAAGAGCCTGTAGAAATTCTTCTAGGTTGTCAAGATCCCTATAATTCTTGTGTATATTGTACTGGCAGTTCAGGAGCCTAGTAATCCTGATTATTTTCTAATAAAAGTGATCTTCCAGTTGAGGAATGATCCAATGATTAGACTTCATCTACTATTTCAGGTGAAGTTGAACCACTTTAAAAATTATGGCTTTCTTAATCTTTTCTTTACTGCCTTTCATAATTTTACTGCTACTGCATTATTTCTATATTCAGCATTTCATCAATACTATTTTACTGCATTGATTCTGTCATGCAACATTAACAATTCTGCAATTGAATTATAATTAATTTTTGCTACACATCTTGATCACACTCTTGCAATAATCTCAAAAAAAGAATTAATCTTCAATTTAAAAAAGAGTATAAATATTGCCCTAAAGGAATAAGGAAAAGATCCATGTATTGAATTTTAACTCTGATTGTGGGACCTGACATCCACTAACACCATCCTCAATAGTTTTATCTAACAACGACAAATAACATCATTTTCAGCCTTATCTAACTTTACAAACTTATCAACTACAAAATCTATAATCACTTTAGCATTCGAAGAGTTAGTAATGTCTTTCATGACGGTCTTATCCTTAATATACATCATAATCATAAAATACACTCTATTATAGTGTGTCCACTTTTTATGAAAAGCTCTTGTGCACCAATAGAGTCATCATCTATCTTTGACTCTCCCTCTCTCTATATCAAATACGAAATTTTGTGATTACCAAATATGATATCAGCAATTTAGCCCAGATATATTCACTTAGCCTAGTCCCTATAATTGGTCACATTTATCATCTTTAAGGTGACTAATTGCATAGGTAACAGAAGATTGAAGAAATAATAATTTATAAAAATTATTATAAATTTCCAAAATTGCATGTTCAATGTAGTCATGTTATAATATTTTCTTAATAATAATACAATTCTAAATAATATTATATTATGAAACCCAACACCAATAGGGCATTTAAGGCTTCATAATATAATACAAAGATTGAATACTACATTCCTAAAATCTAACACTAGTAGGATATTTAAAATTTTAATAATATAACAATCAATCCTAACACTCATATTATTACTAATAAACTATGTTAATAATATTACACCAAAAGGGCATATATATTACTAGCATAGCACTCTTCTAGTTCTAATTCCAAAATCTAATTTCAATAGAATTTTATGCAACTAGTCCTACAATAGGTTAGTACACAATTGCATACAATTTCATGATATAATATGAGCAAAATTGATTTTTACATAATTTTAGAAATTATACATAACAATCTAGAAAATATTTAAATATGCAAAAAAACATCAAATCAATCTACCAAATTAATTACAACAGCATAATATGTAAGAATCATACAGTAAATTTTTCATGTCCAAAAAAATGAAACTAATACTCAAATAAATAGGACAATAATTATATAAAATATTTTTATTTCCAGAAAATTCTAGAAAAATTCCAAATGGTAGCTCAATATGTAGCAAACACATAATAAAATTTTCAAGCCCAAATAACATTAAATATTTACTCAAATAAATTAGGTAAAAATAAATAAAATATTTTTATTTTCAGAAAAATCTAAAAAAATTATCACAAAAAGTACTCAAAGAGTAGAGCATAGTAGTATAATTTATATTACCATATGATACCTCTATGAGGTGCGTGATCCAATACACCACTAATGCGAGTAGCCAACAATATAATCAGATCCAACCCAGTTTGGAAACTCATTCAATTTAGTAATATTTTAAAATATTTTTATGCGGGTTTCTTTGTCCAAATTCATATAAAACGAATCCCCTTTTCAATTTCACAAAATCATTGAAAAAATTAATGAAATTTTAAGAGGAAAAGTATTAAACCTCCATTAGGTTGCTTGAATGAAAATTCCTAAAATTGATGTCACATGTGGTCAAATTTTCAAAAATGGATTGAGAACTTTGCTTTATCTAATTATTTTAGTATAGAATCATGAATCAATTTAAACAAATCTTCAATAATTAGGCCGAATTTTGACAAAAAAATCTTTCGATAACCAAAAAAATGAATTTCAAAAAAAAGTTTAGCTTTGAACAGTATTTGTTTAAATTGATTTGTGCATTTTGCACAACATACTCTTAAGATCAAATCATAAATTCAATTGAAAAATATCCTTTTAAATAATTTGAATTTAAGAAATAATTTTTTTTTGAAAATTAATTTAATTTAATTCATAATTCTATCTCAAAATTCATAAAATTCATAATCAATTTATACAATTAAATAATATAGAGGAGGCAAAAAAATTTTAATGTTTAACCTATAATTTTTATCACCATACATTATGGACTTTCAACAATTTAATTACATAAAATTATTAAACAAAAATATTGCATAAATTTGAGCCTTGTAACATAAAAGAAAAAAAAATTGGCTCTGATACCAATTATTGAAATAATAGGATAAATTGAAATAGACAAATCAATATATCTAAATCATATTACAAAGCATCAAATCTGTACATATAAATTTAGTTAATAATAATAAAGTTGTACCTAGTGCTGCTCAAGAATCCATTATATTAAAAACTTCTTTAGCAGGTTCACTCTTTATAACCTTAGCAGAGAAAATGGAGAAAGAACTATATCTTAAGTCTCAATAGGGCAACTAAAACTCTACTAAGATATAAGTAGGGACCTTTCTTACTATAATCCTACTAGGCCAAATGACCCATCATCATTAACCTAATGACAAGGCTCAGACCACCAAAGTTCATCAATGACTTAAGTGTCATTACAAGTCCATTAATTTGATCACATAATTAATTAACTCATAATAATTAGTTGTTGTGACATTCATTCAATCTAATAACATATGATTTAGTTAAACTATGGTAGTCTACATAGGAAAATTCCAATAGAGCAAAGGTGCTCAAAAGGCATCAAAGCTTAAACAAAGAAAAGATAGCATTCTTAAGAATAGTTTTGAGAAAAAAAATTACATAATAGAATGTGCCACCAAATTGACTCTACTTATCTTCTCATCTCAGAAAAAAATCCATTTCTTTGAAGCTTGTTCACTTGTACTCTCCTGCGACATTTGCTCAAACACATTATTTTGTGAGCAATTGGTACTAAACTTTCAAGAAAAAAAATTCATTAATTTTTATTTTTTTATTATTATAAAATATCATTCATGAAGTAGCTTTTTTATACTAAATATAAAAATACCAAAAAAAAACAATTATGTAAGTTCAATGTAATTTATACAAGGAAAATATATATAAGATAAAAAATAAAAAAAACAAAACAAAAATTTCAACTGAGAATGATGAATCTACATTTATAAGCCTCCATTATTATCAGCTTCTTTCTTAAGCCAAGAAAATTTCCTAAAGTAAGCTTCCTTGTACAACTTAACCTTTCCTAATGTTAGCCTAGGTTACTCTAGCTACATATTTTTCTTAGTTTTGATGTTGAAAAATAATTTTAATCTAAATCATTTACATTACTATCTAACAATATATTTCGTTGTTTATTTTAATTTGTTTTGCAGGTTCAAAGTATATGTGATTCAAAAGATCAAAATTAGGTCTAACAATTATTTTATTTTTATATGATCTTTTATAAGTTAATTGAAAATTCAAATGAAATTTGATTCAAAAGAAAATTTTTACTTTGAGGTGTAGTTAAACCACTTGAAGAAAGCAAAAAATCAAATATTTTTCAAACAAAAATTTTTCATGAAGTATAGATTTTATGAAAAAATGATTTTATATCTTCTAAATCAATTCACTAATTGATTCATATTGAAAAGTCTATATGAATCAATTCATCAATTGATTCATGAAAAAAAAAAGTTGAAAAATTTTTTAAACCAAAGTTTAGGATTTTAATCTGAATCGATTCACAAATTGAAAGTTAGTTATTCTATTATAGTCGATTATATCAGTTATAAAACCCCCTAACCACCTTTAGTTTTCATAAAATTTCATATCTTTCTCTCTTTTTCAAGTGCAAAAATCACAGAGCAAAAGAGCTGAATCAAACTTCTTTCTACCTCACAAGATTTCTAAATCAAATCATGAGTTTTTGAATCAAACTTCTACAGAATTTACATTAGTTGTTTGAGAATTTTTCTTTCAAAATTTTTGGTATTGTATTTCTTACTTTACCTTTATCTTTTCTTATATTGTATTTTCCTTTTAAGGTTTCTAGGTTAATAGAAATCTTGTATAGGTTAGCAAGAGCCTGTTGAAATTCTTGTGGTCTTAGGTTTGGAAGAGCTAAGTGAAAATCTTTTAGGCTAGCAAGATCATTGTTATAATTCTTATGTGTAAAACTGGCATTTCAGGAGCCTACTTTTTTTTTAATCTTGATATTTTGATAATAAAAGAGGTAATCTAGTTGAAGAGTATCCAGTGGAGTAGACTTGAATTGTGGTTTCAATTCAAGTTGAACCACTTTAAAAATCCTATGCATTGAATTTTTATTTTTCTACTTCTATATTTACATTCTTGCTACATAATTGTCAATTTTATATTCTACACACTTATTAATTGAATTTCTGCAATTTCTCTAGATACAAAACAATTTTTTTTTTTTTACAATCTTATCAAATTCAAAAAGTTTTACAATAATCAAAGGAGTATATAAATTCCCCTAAAGGAATAAGGGCAACATCCATAATATATCTGTATCTGGGACACTCAGTTAGTATTAGAGTTTTGGCTCTTGATACTCCTTTTCTTTGATAAGAATATGGATTCTAATTTGACTATGTTCTCAAACTATACATCCCTGAACAGTCCACCTTGCTTTTTAGAAGTATAAAATCAAAAATTTTATTAAAGCTTTAGAAGTGGACATGTTGGAAATTCTTGAGATAAGTTATGAATCTCCTAAAATATCTATTAATGGAAGTTTATAGCCTAAGTCTAGAATGTTTTGGTCTAATTAGGAAAGAAGGAAACACCTTCTTGCCTCTAAGGTAAAATGGATTGTTATTAACTCACTGTCTACTAATAAATTTCAAAGAATCTCTAAGTGTAGTTAATGTGTTGTTTTTCGTAAGTGCACGGTATAGTTATAGTAAATTTCGGTGAATACAGGTCGAATCCCACAAGGATCTTGTTATCAATTACTAGAGTTTGCAATGTAAGTTGACTAAATCAAAGAAGAATAACAAAAGTAATAAAGAACTTTAATGAAATAGTTGCAGGTAAATAATAAGCAAAGTGCAATTCTAAAAGCTTAGGATTAAGGTTTCACTACACTTATGATCTTTAACAATTAATTGAAATCTTTCCTATTATGATTACTTAATTAATTGAGGATGATTTAGCCTAAATTAACTACTAGCCTCTTTCAAGGTCTAATAATAGTACTTAAATCAACTCAATTGCCTACTTTCGTGGTTTAGATTAATTTAAGCCCTTCAAGATCTATGCAAACCAATTCAAATCCTAAAGAAACTTAATCTACTTTCATGATTAAAAT
>JANHAO010023710.1:0-11826 GCA_026873985.1 Saraca asoca
CACTGTTTTGTATTCTGTTGTTATACAGGTTTGATGGGCGTGTAGCCCTTGATGTTTTCTGTGTAGGCCATGTGGCCAGATGTCCGAAAAACAGAGGAAACTCTGTCAAATTTTCGGTAGAGCTAATAAATTTATATTGATTGGTTAAAGAGATTTTTGTGCATAAGTATTATGTTGTGTTACATGGTAAGGCTTGTAAGGGGTTCCTGATAGAAAAAGGGTTTCCTGAAGGTGACCTTCCTACGCCGGTCACATTCCATAGGTTGGGATGTGACAATATCCAACTGTTCTACTGCTAATGTCATGTGGGATGCACTACTAAGGACATATGGGATGCACTCAAAGTTGCTCATGTAGGCATGACCTAAGTCAAGGTTTCAAAGATTCACATGCATGTCTCATAGTATGAACTATTTAAAATGAATAATAGTGAATCAATCAAGGATGTGGTGTAATGGTTCATTGCAATTGCTAATCATTTAAGCATTCTTGATAGAAAATTCAAAAATAATGATTTAGTTCACAAAATTATTCGCTCTTTAACCATTAAATGGCAACTGAAGATTACAGCTATTAGAAAGTTAATAAAGATAGGAATGATAACATTATAAGAGTTGTTTAGTAATTTGGAAGAGCACGAGATGGAACTTAATAGGTATTCAAAAAATGATGATAATAAAAGAAAAAAAAAATCTAGCCTTCAAAGTTGCTACAACTTTTGAGGAGGAAGAGGATAATTTGGAGACTTTGGAAGATTTTAGTGATACATATATAGAGGATGATTTTGCTCTTCTTTCAAAAAAAAAAAATACCAAAGACTCTTGAAAGCTTACAAAGTTGATAGTAGAAGAATAGCTCTTCAATGCAAACAAAGCAATCCTTTTATGTCTACTTACTTTGAGTGTAAGAAGTCGCGACATATCAAACCCAATTGTCTCATGTACATTAAGAGACTATTGGAGAATGAGAGAAAGAAAAATAAGCAACTAGGTAAAAGAGCTCATCTTGCCATGTGGGGAGAAGAAGATGTGGATTCCACTTTTGATGATGAGATGGATGAAGAGGCGTTGCTTTACCTTATGGCAATGGGAGATGAGGATATTGAGGTAAATGATGACAACTCTAGTCAATTTATTGATGATGTTGAAGATCTCTATACAGGGTTCTATGATAATTTGCTTGAGGCTAAAAAGAATGTTAATTTTTCAAAGAAAATCATTACTTCTCTGGAAGTTGACATTAAAAATTTGCATAAAGAAAAAAATAATTTATTGAAAGAAGTTAAAAACCCTAAGTTATCATCTCAAGTGTCTGCTAGCTATGAAAGCCATAAATCTAAAATTGATTATTGAAACAAAATGCTAGTAAAATTCATAGTTGGCAAGAAAACACTTGATGTTTTACTCAGAAGCTAAAGGAGCAGTTTCAACAAATAGGGACTTGGATATAAATCAAGTATGCAAAATTATTTTTATAAAAACTTCTTTGTTAAGAAAATCATGAGTGACCAACCTTACATAAAGTATTTCTATTGTGGATAAAAAGGCCATAGTATTCATTCTTGTGCTCACAAAAGGAATATTTATATTCCAAATGTTGGTGAGAAGTTGGTGTGGGTACTATAGGCTTCATCTCATAGAACTAACCTTGATGGACCTATGACTATTTAGACACCTACATATAAGGAGTGATTTTCCTTACAAAGGTGTGTGGGAGATCCCGGAGCATTATGTGATTTCTTGATAGTGGGTGCTCTCGACACATAATCAGTGACAAGTCCAAGTTCTATTCATTTACTCTTATTGATGGTGGACATGCCACTTTTGAAGACAATGTCAAAGGTAAGGTGATTAGTAAAGGAAGGATAAGTAAGAATCCCACACTCTTATATTGAGAATGTTTTATTGGTCAAGGAGCTTAAACATAATTTGCTTAATATTAGCCAACTTTATGACAAAGGGAACAAAGTTACTCTTGACTCCACTTGTTGCATATTTGAGAACAAAAATAACAAGCACATTAAGTTAGTTTGCAAAATGTATAATAATATTTATATGATTGATATTGATAATAAGTTAAATATTGATGCTAAGTATTTGGTTAGTGTAAATGATGATTCTTGGGTTTGGCATAAAAGGCTTGCTCATACAAGGATGGATTTAATAGGAAAGTTTCTAAAAAATGATTTGGTTATTGGTTTACCTAAGCTTAAATACAATAAAGATAGAATATGTGATGTGTGTCAAAAGGAAAAGTAAGTAAAAGTATCTTTTAAATCTAAAAATGTTATTTCTATATCAAGGCCACTTCAGTTACTTCACATGAACTTGATTGTTCGATCAAGAATTAGGATTGGTAGTAATTACTACGTGTCTATGATTGTTGATATTTATTCAAAGTATATATGGACATTATTTCTTGCTAAAAAAACTGATACTTTTCAAGCTTTTCAAAAGCTTACTAAGTCCATCTAAAATGAAAAAAGAATAACAATAGTAAGAATCTGAAGTGATCATGGTTGAAAGTTTGAAACTTATGATTTTATTTACTATTACATTGAGAATGGGATAGAACATAACTTCTCTGCACCTAGAACCCTTCAAAAAAATGGAGCTATTGGGAGGAAAAATAGGTGTTTAGAAGAAATAACTAGGACTATGCTCAATGACAGCCTTCTTCTTAAGTCATTATGGGTGGATGTAGTTAACACCACTTGTTATGTTATGAATCATGCATTGATAAAGTCTATTATTAAGAAATACCCCTATAAATTGTACAATGGGAGAAAACCTAATGTGTCACATCTTAATGTTTTTAGTTATAAATGTAATGTGCATAATAATGGCAAAGACAATCTTAGTAAATTTGATGCAAATCCAATGAAGCATTATTTATTGGGTATTCTTCTACAAACAAAGCTTTTTAAATTCATAACAAGAGAACGTTGCAAAAAGAAGAATCAATCCATGTTATGTTTGATGAATCTACTTCAAGTGTTCATAGAATTTAAGATGATGATGAGCAAGTACATTCCTAGCTTCATTAAAAAGAATCAAATGTATAACAAGAAAGAAGAGAAGAGGAAGAAAGAGACAAAGAGGACATGGATTATGAATAAGCTCCACCTTTGGACATGTTAAATGAAAAGCTACCTCACAAATCATAAAAAGCTTGGAAGATTATGGAAACGCATCCAAAACACTAAATGATTGGTGAAACATCACAAAAGGTAATATATAGTACACTTAGGAATATTTGTGATCATTTGGCTTTCCTATCATAATTTGAACATAAAATCATTGAAGAAGCTATAAATGATGAACATTGGATCTAAGCAATACAGGATGAATTAAATCAATTTGAAAGAAAAAAAGTTTGGGATATTATGCCAAGACCCTGTGATCATACAATTGTAGGAAGTAAATGGGTTTTTAGGAACAAACTTGATGAGAATGGTGTCATAGTTAGAAACAAAGCTCGTTTGGTTGCACAAGGCTACAACTAAGAAAGGCATTAATTTCGGTGAAACATATATACCCGTAGCAAGATTTAAGGCAATTAGGATGTTATGAGCATATGCTTGCCTAAAAGACTTAGAACTTTATCAAATAAATGTTAAAAGTGCTTTCTTGAATGACTTGATTTTATAAAAGGTGTATGTTGAACAACATCTTGATTTTGAGAGTTACCTATACCTAAATCATGTTTCAAACTTAAAAAGGCTCTTTATAATCTCAAACAAGCTCCTAGAACTTGGTATGAGCATTTAAGCAAATTTTGTTAGATAATAGTTTGTCAAGAGGCAAGGTTAACATCATTTTGTTTATAAAGCATAAAGGTAATGATATTTTTTTAGTGCAAATATATATTAATGATATTAGTTTTTATGTTATTAATGAATTTTCGTGCAAAGAGTTTGCTAATATTATACAAGGTGAATTTGAAATATCCATGATGGGTGAGCTAAACTTGTTTCTTGATCTTTAAATCAAACAATCTAAGGATAGAATTGTCACTAGACAAACTAAATATACAAAAGAGCTACTTAAAAGGTTTGAAATGAAAAGTGTAACTCCTTTTGGAACCCTCTATGAGTCCTTCAACAATGCTTGATCTTGATAAGGGTGGTAAGAATATTGATGCCATAATATATAGAGGCATGATATAAAGTTTTCTCTATCTCACTGTTGGTAGACTTGATATAATGTTTAGTTTGTGTATATGTGCAAGGTTTTAAGCTAATCTTGAGAGTCATATTTGATTATTGTCAAAAGAATTTTAAGATACCTTATAGGCACATCATGTGTAGGGTTATAGTTTCCTAGAGTAAGTTTTAATTGTTTAATAGGTTACTTTGACGTTAACTTTGTAGGAAGTAGGATAGATCGAAAAAACACTGACAGAACTTGCCAATTTCTTGGCCATTCTCTAGTCTCATGATACAACGAAATGCAAAACATTGTGGCTTTATCCACCACGGAAGTGGAGTACATAGTCGCTAGTAGTGTTGCACTTAAATCCTTTGAATGAGACAATAATTATCGGATTTTAGCTTAATTTTTGATAACATTCCTATTGAATGTGACAACATAAGTGCCATTAATTTATCAAAGAACCCTACATTGCACTCTAGAACCAAACATATAGAAATAAGGCATTATTTCAAAAGGGTTCATGTTTAGAAGGAAACATTGCTCTTGAATTTATTCAAAACATTTTTCAACTTGCTAATATTTTTACAAAACCTTGTAATAAAAATTGTTTTGCTTTTATAAAAAGAAAATTGAGCATGTTGGACCCCTCAAAAAATGAATTCGTTTGATTTGATTCAATTGTTTTTATTTTTTTTGGTTTTTGAATCATTTTAATTAATTATTTTTATTTATTTTGGATTTATTTAAATTGAATTTTTTTCATAAAATTCAATTTTGACTTAAGCATTGGAGAGTCCTTTTATTTGTTTTCCAAGTGCCAAGTTGATCATATTTGAGCTTTCATGTTGTTCAAGGTGATTATAGGTGATTTGAGATCAAAATTCATAGTTTGGTTGCTAAGAAGTTGAAAATTTTGAAGAATTTATGGATTTGGATCATGGAGGTTTGAATCACAAAAATACAAAAGATTTATGATTTGAATCACAGCTTTCAAAGAAATCTTAGATGTTTTGTAACACTTTAAAAAAATAATAAAATAAAATAAAAATAAGAAGCAATAATTAAAAATCTATAGAGCCAAAATAAAGATTTTGCATTTTTCATTGGGACTAAAGCAATAATTTCTCCTTTTTTTGGTGGACCACAGTGAAAGTGTTGAGGTTTCTTTAGGGCCAAATTGTAATTTTCTCCATTTTATTTTGCTTTTATTTAAACTGGACGTTGACCCCCAGTACTTTCATTTTTCCATAAAGCTCTAGCGACTTTAGCATTCCTCTACTTTATCTTCATTTTCCCTTTCAAGCTATTACTTCTCCTTTTTCTTTTTCTTTGTTGCTACTCTTTTCTGACTAAGCTTTTGCTTAACTCTGTGTTACTGCTACTCACTTTGAATAGTTGTTGCTTTTCATCCAGTGTGCTATAGCTTTATACATAGTTTATTATGGCTAGCCTTGATTCATCCCATTCGATGAGCTTAACTTCGGATAGTTCCACAGTCTGAACTGTACATGCAAGGGCTCAACTTTTGATGCAACAGCCTGTCTAGCATCAGCCAACCCTCACTATTCATCTGATGTTCTAAACCAGTCCGACAACATCAACGACCACCAGCAGAGCTTGATCTAATTGTTGTTTGGTTTACTCCTCTTCGTCACTGGCAATTGCTCTTCCATAAAGATTGGAGCTAGCTGACGCATTTAGCCTTCCAATAGCAGCATTGTGAATTACTCCATACGGGGAAGAGCTTTGGACCGTTTCTCTTCATTGCCAAATTGCGGCAACCCCAGCTCATTTTGAGCTCATCATGGAGAGGATGCTTTAGATGCAGAAGATCTATAAAGAAGAGGTACACAACTATTAAAGTCAGCTTTCATGCTTTCATTTCAGCTTGCTGTAGCTACCTCAACTGCCTTTCCAACTTGTTGCTATTGCTCCAACTGTTGTGTGGTGAAAGACATTTTGGGTTGCAACTGGTGAGGCCTATACTTGATCCCTAGGGATATGATCATGATGTGAGTTTTGATGGGATCAACTTGGAGATGGCTTTTGCCATGGTTACAGGATAGACGAGGAAGGACAAGTAGGATTTTGGTATTCAGTTTGAGTGTGCTGTAGCTTATGTGGATTCCAGCAGTCCTTCATGTTTTTTTTATGGTATTGATGTTCAACTTGCTGGTAAAGATCCGATTTGTACAGTCCATAACAGCACAAAGTTGAGTAATATGAGGCACAACATTGCTGACTGTGGAGTCTCCTTGACATATTTTGAAAAATAGTATTATATGGGCACAAAGATTGAGGATACAATATTAGTTGGGAAGAGATTAAAATTTATTATAAATGGAGGCATGTAATCTGAGTTTGGATTAGGTCAAAGCTTAAGAGCAATTGTTAGTGCCAATATCAATAGTCGTAGAACAAGGAAAATACGTATAAAGAACTTAATGAATACTCACTGCCCTATCTGTTATAAGTATTTATTTGACTAAATTAAAGGCACCAGAATTATGAGGTGTGGGCACGCAATTCATACGAACTGCTTTCAACTGGTGGCAAGTCAAAATTATTATCGGTGTCTTATCTGCCCGAGGACAATATTCGACATGTCTAGACAATGGAGGGATTTAGATTAGAAGGAATTAAATTTTAAAGGAGAGGATCACGGTGAGTGGATCACTTACTCTTATTTGTTATATGAAATTTTAAGTTCAAAGGTATTTTAGAGTAAACTTTGTCGTGCCACTACTTAATAAATTGAATTATAATAATTTAGTTTACTTCATGTATTCCATGAATTTCTTATAAACTAGAGCTTAGAGTTGCTAAAATTTTGAGGCAAGAGGACAACTTCATAATTGGAATTAATGACCAAATGCCTTCTTTGATCATTGTGAGGTGAGTAGATGATCCTGCTTTTAGTAAATCCTATTTTTGAAATAATTTTGTTATATAGAATATTTTGGTTCCTTTTGAAAAACTGGGATTTTCTTATATATTAATGTAGTTTCGAAAGTTTATTCATATGTTGTTTATGTATATGAAAATTGATTTGCCATGGGAAAGTTATGTATTTTCATATTAAATTATGTTATTGGAATTGGCAATTCCATTTTTTTATGTGATGAATAAGTATGAAAATGGTTTAGTGTGTTTATGTATTTTATGATAAATATTGCTTTGCTGAGCAAGGATTATCATTTATTATGATATAAAAATATTGTCATTTTGAAACTTATGCTACCTGGAGTATTTGATGATATGAGTAAAATGTCTTTTATATGTGGAAAGACTTGGTAGCATAATGTATTTCAAATGATTTAATGTTTTGTGGTACTAGATCCATTGAAAACTCTCAAGTGCATTAGTGAATAGAATATTCTACTGGCGTGTTGGATGGATTAGGGTGATGTTATGGTTACCTCTAGGAATTTTCCTTTGGTATTCCAGTTAAGTGTTTTAAATATTTGAGTATTGATATATATTTTAGAAAGGTTATTGACTTCTCTCATATTTTTTATAGTAGCATACTTTGATGCTTATTTTTATGTTATTGAATATTGTATCTTCAATTACTTAACTTTTTTTTTTATGGATGAAGTTTTGAATCTATTTTGAGATTATGACTTTTGAATGGGTAAGCTTATTTTCACTAATGTATACTTTCGAATATAATTTATAAATGAGGTTTTAGTTTTTTTATTAGATTATCTACTCATTGAGTTTTTGTGAAACTCACTCCTCTTTCTCAATGTCTTTTAGGAGCCCCAGAATACATCTACCATTCCTCCACCTAACACTGATACAAAATCTACTCTTCAATCGAGTGGATCACTTCTACAGAGTATAAAGGTATATGAATGGTGGAAATCATGGTAGTTGGTAGGATTGTGTTTGCATGTGTTTGGTTGCTTAATGCCCAATAGGATATGGACTATGTAATTTGAGCCACTGCATTTTGTTGTATTGTTGTATAGGTTGTGATAGGCGTGTAGCCCTTTTTGTTTGTATAGGCCTGGTGCTCGAAAGTCTGAAAAATAAAGGAAACTCTACCAGATTTTCGGTAGAATTGTCATATAAATGTTTGAGCATGCATCTATGAAATTATGAGTCTTTAATATATAATTTGCATTGTCAGGCTTGTAAAAGGTTTCCTTACTGTAACCTTTTACATCGATTACGTTCCATATACTAGGGCATGACATGTTTCTTCTATTGTTGCGATTTGGTTTGCAATTCAAATTGTTAGGCATTTTTTAAATCCCTTGTAGCATTTTTTTAGCCTCACTTTTCTGTCTCCTCAAACCCTATCCCTCTTTTCTCTTAGCCTAAACACATTCTTTTTCTGAAATCTCACAATTTTCACCGATTATTTCACCAAATCACATCCTTACCATATTCTATCATTTTTAATCGATTAAAATCCCTAACTTCACCATAAAATCCCAAATTTTCTCAATCTTTTTCTCTCACTCTCCTCAAATATCAATAATGATTGATGATTTTGGTAGTCATTCAAAAGAGAGAAATAAGATAATAGGTGATAAAAGGGTAACTCACACTAATGTAACAATGGAGAAAAAGAAATTCTTCATTAACTCCGAGTCCTTTGAAAAGCATGTGAAGTTTAAAGAGAAGACTGTTTAACCTATTAGATGTTGGGATTTGAACTTTCTTAAGAATAACTGCTTAGAACTATTCAGTATTTTGGAAAAATACAAATTACTAAAATTAGTCACCTATAGTGCCATGTGTTACCATGACTAGTATGAATGTTTTATGCAAACTTAAGGGTTGCTCTTGCTAGATTATTTGTCATTATCATGTAGAAAATGATCAATTTAGATGTCAAGTTGTTATGTGATTTGTTTGACATGGATAGTGATAATGATTTTGTCACAAGTAGGGATGTGTAGGGTTATTTTAAAGTAGAGGCTTCAGAGCTATTTTTTCCTGATACTGCTCTTGTATACCTCTAGTAAACTGATGGTTAATGGGCTTTCTATGAAGAATTGTCTCATTTATTTCACCATTGTGAAGATCATCCTCTTTAGGTATACAAACTCGACCCAAAATTGTTGAAGATGAACTATTTTTGATGTGGGCTATGACTATAACATCAACACACCTTACTTGATTCTAACCTATATAGGATGCCCCCTTACTAAGATATTCTCTCACTTTTGAGTCTTAATGCCATTTGAAAAAGAGGTTGACAACATAGATGTTGCTACATTAATGGGTGAGAAGAATATGCATCAAATGGCATTTCAACTTGTTAATGGTACATGGGGTAAACAAGATTCATCTTTTGGCATTCCTAGACATTTTTTAGCTGGAACTCCAGGATCATCTTCTTTTGTTGTTGCTGGGAGTGCTAACTTTCAAATTGAGACCATGAACTCTTTTAGGCAAATGCATCTTCAACATACTTATTACTCTGGCTACATGGAAAATAGCTTAATTGATGCCCTGAGGATAGGAACAAGATCTCTGATAGGCTAGATCAAATATATGAAAAGTTTGATTCGTTTGAAGTAAACATGAATGTAGAACTCAGAGACTTCCATAATTGAATAAACAACATGAAGGCACAAATCACTAAAATCAACGATGAGGTAATGCCCTCTTGAGGCATTTGAATTGCTTTGATATGCTTATATTGTTTCCCTTAGCCCTTATTTTCCCCATTTTGACTCATTTCTTTCTACTTTTATGATGGATATTTTGATTATTATTAAATATTTCTAGATATTTTCCTTGAATATATCTTTATCTTAATCATATTTTAGCTGAGTACCTTCTTATTGAGTACTTTTTGATATGCCAAAAGGAGGAGAAATATGGATTTTGGGAGATTATGCATGCTTGTGCTTATTTGATTAAGATCATACATGATTTAAGAGGAAGCTGTTTGTTTTAAAAGGAAATTTGAATGAGTTTTTATATGATATATATTGATTGTTGCTTTGATTATTATCTAACTCCTAAAATTGTTTGTCATCATAAAAAGAGGGAGATTAGTAAGTTTAGCTTTTATTTCTAATGATTTATAATTTGCTTTGATGATTACAAATATTTTGGATAAGTTTATTGTGTCTTAATTTTAGTGAATCAATCCTAGAAAGCCTTGGCTTTACAGATGAAGATTTAATATAGGCTTTGGATTAATTAAGTGTAAACGTTTGGGCTTTATTTGAATTTAGCACAAATTTAAACTTAATTTTAGAAACATTTCCCTTAAGAATTTCATAAGATTATTCTTCAATTATTTCTGCAAAAGCATTTGTACAAGTTCTTAAATGTTTTTCCAAAATTTTCCACTTGGAATTATGCTTATGGATTGAAATAATTGTTTTTAAAATGTTTGAAATAAGTTTAGAAAAGTTGTATTTTAAAACAACCTTTTTAAAATCAAATTTTGGCCTTATGATTTGAATCAGATCATTTTGAATTGTGTCCACAATTCGTACTATAGCCTTAGGACCTAGGTAGAAAGTTTGAAATAAAAGGTGATTCAAATAGGAAGTTTGAACTATTTTCTGCGATTCAAACTGTAACTATTTGAAAATTTCTTGGAGTCTAAAATCTAAGGCAATCCAAATAAGAATTTGAATTACATTTATGTAAATCAAATCGTAAGTCCTTGAACTTGAACAATTGATCCTTTGTAATATGATCACGTTTCAAATTGTAAATTCAAAATTTGCCTTTGTGATTTTGATTACGATTTGAATTAGTTGGGTCAAATTTGAATTAATAATTATTTCACTGTGAGTGTTGTTCTCCTACTATAAATACTCATTTTTTACACTTTCCAAATACGAAACCCTAATATCTTTGAAGCAAATACTACCCATTTCATTTATGCTTCATCTCTTTACTTGATTTCTTCATTTTAAGTTAGAATTAAGTGATTCTTAACCTTTAAGGCTTCAATTTTTAATCCAAATTTATGAGTTTTTATGATTTATTTCTTTTCATTTCAAAACTTCTGGGTATTTTAGGGCTAGCCAACCCTAGGTTAACAAGAGTGGAAGAGCTCTTGTGTTTTTTTTCCTTTAAGTGAGCTTTTCTTAAAAGGTTTTACTATTGTAAGGGTTACAGTTGTTGTAAAGGGTTCTTCTTATGCTTGTTTCAAACTTGAATGGACAAATCTTAGTGGATTCAAGCTTGGTTTAAATTTAGAAATGGATGTATGCCTTGGTTAACAAGAGTGGGATGACTTTTGTGTTTTCTTCCTTGAATGAGATTTTCTCAAAGGATTTTACAGTTGTAGGGGCTACAATCGCTATAGAGGCTTCTCTTTGTGCTTGTTTTAAACTTGGAGGGACAAATCTTAATGGATTCGTGTTTTGTTTAAGCTTGGAAGTGGATGTACAATGTACGCATTGGACACAGTTTTTCAAAAAGGGACAATTTCAAATCTACTTTTGAATCTTTATTATTAGTCTGAGATAGGTGCCCTAGGGCCAATTTAATTGGATCCTATTGTATCTATTGTAAGATTAGGTGCAGCCAAGTAAGGGAAATTTCAAAAAAAAATTTCTTCAGAAGCCCTTAAATGGCCGAACCCTATCCCCAGATTTTCCTTTGTGTAGAGGTTTCAAACAAATAAATACAAGAGAGAATTAAACCAACCTTTAATCCTGCTCCTTGCACAGCGGAAGTCTTT
>JANHAO010023711.1:0-11827 GCA_026873985.1 Saraca asoca
AAGGATTTCTATTTGTATAGCCAGATTTGCATTCAATTTTAAGATGAGTACTCTACTTTGAGGCAAATAACTTGGCACATAAGCATAGGCTTTAGCTTTTTTTTTCCTTTTTTTTATGTTCTTTAAGCAACCATCTAAGTGGATAGTGTTTGCTTATTTTATTGACCCTAACATTAGCAATTTAATTGAATAAATGTAAGCCGCAAGCAATGGAACTTTGTAGAGCTAGAGTTATTATATCCGTGATTCACAAGATTGAGTGTGCTTTTGTTTCTTTATTGTTATTTATTTTATTTATAATTGAATTGTTAGTTTGCAAACCAGAATTTGCTAAACCATGGCACAATTGAATTGCTATTTTTGCATGTATGAATTCCTAAGTAATTCTTGCATCTGAGATGTTTTTTTTCTTTTTTCAGGATGGTGTTGATTTTAATTTGGAATATCAATTTTCACCCGTAGATGCAAGGAGATCTTCAAGAGGAAGCAATCAAGACAGAAATGTCACTGATTCTACCCAGCTTTTTTAGGCGCTATTGTATTTTTGGTTGTAACAATTTTTCACTGGAATGTAAAAGTTGATTAATATTATGATTTTTGGTTGTACATTTGAATATTTTATTTGAATAAATGCCATTTTTATTGCATAATGGGTTTGCATTTTTATTTTATAGGGATAATTAGCATTATTAATTAATGGAATGAATAGACTAAATGGCTTGAAATTTAAAAAAATATATAAAAAAATTTAGCTACGATTATTTAACTGTTGTAAATTAAATAAAAAAATTTTAAAAACTAATAGTGACAGTTAAAGAACCATTATAAATTAAATAAAAAATTTTAAAAAAATAGTAGTGGTGGTTAAAGAATCACCGCAAAATTAAATATAAAAATTTTAAAAAATAATAGTGGTGGTTCTTTAACCGTCGCTATTTTTTTTCTCGCAATTTTTTTTTAATCGTCGCTAATGTCGACCTGACATCATGTTTTCTGGTGATTCTCGTAACTACCACCATTGTAGTCTACGGCGGTTTAAACTATCACTATATACAATACGTAACTATTTTAATATAGTGAATATACAATCATTAGGGCAAGTATCTATGTTTTTATACTCTATACATATTAAGCATACTATTTTCTTGGCCTTGTAAGTATGATCCAGACATTCATTACCTTCCAGAAGCATATCTTGCAACACTTTGAGTAAGGCCATGAAACTCTTATTACTCCACCTATTCCCCGCTCAAGTTGAAAAATCTCAACACAGTAGACAATCATGTAAATTTAGTACAACCTAGATACAAAGGCTTTTCTGCATCATTCAATAAGGTTTCAAGGATATGCTGCAGTTTAATACAATTATCTTCAACAATATCATGGACTATATTCTCCAATCGATCATGCAAACCCACATTAATTTTATCTTTTAGTACCTTCCCTTGTCTTGATAACTACTAGACAAATTAGACAATTCACTTTTGCTTTGCCATGTCCATCATGTATATCCTTTATCAACGTCATGAATAAATAAATAATTTTTTACTTCCTTGGTTTTCATTCTCTTAATACAACAATATCTCACACAAGGATATCCAATCAACTCATTACTATTTACAACACGTTGATCATTAGTAAATCTAATAAAATCCTTAACCCCATTTGCATATTCTTCACTCAACTGATCATCAAACATCCACCTATGATCCATGATGATCCAAAATTGAACAAAATTAAAAAAATAAGGTAATATTGGACTTCTGTTAATAAATTAAATCAAATATATTTTAAATTTTTATTTTAAAATTAAATGAATTAGACTTTATTTGTGATGTAGAAACTAAACCTGCAATTAAAAATTTAAATCCCAAACATATTAGGAAACAAGTTAGCCATGTACTAAGCTAGAAATGTATTAGTACATTTATGTATTCTTACTATAATAAAATTAAAAAAGAAAGCAGTTATTACCTAGAAACAAAGAGAGAGAGAGAGACAATGAAGATTGGTTCAAACCACTGAGAGGGAGAGTGAGGATGAGCTAGACTTTTGTCATCAGCGAGAGAGTGAGAGTGAGAGTGCCTTTGAATTGTTAGAGATGGTGGGGTAGAGAGCTACAATATGAAATTTGGAAGAGAGGAAGAGTGACAGTTAGATGTAAGAAAACTTTTATATAAATGGAAGACGTTCGACATTGATCATTTAGTTATAACTGACGCCTTAATTTTCATTTACATGCGTATATTCCATCCACCATGTCTCATTTATTTTGAATTTATTTTTCTCTATTTTATTTTTTTAGATAATATATTACGATTTTCACAAATAAATTGCTCAAAAGCTAATTATTTTCTAAATTATTTTGTCCATTAAATAACGTCTAAATTCTTGAATTATTTTATCTAATTTAATAGTGTTAAATTATTCAATTATTCTATAGTTTTCGTAAAATGAAATTATTTGATTTGAAATAGAAAAAATAATGGTTAGAGAATAAATTTTGTTTATAAATAAAATTAGGCAAAATAATTCAAGTTTTAACAAAATAGATATCTCTAATATATTAATCTGTAATATATAAACCCCTTTAAAATGTGTGGAGATTTTAGATATCTATTTTTGTTAAGAAAATCGATATCATTTCTCTTAACTTACATTTTTTAAAAAATAACAAAGATCTCTAATGTAATATCTAATTTAAAAAGTGTAAAGACTTTCTTAATTGTATCTCCTCCAAAGTATTGCAGAAGTCAATTAAGAATATAATTCAAAAGTTGTCACTCAATTTACTAGATATAATTAGCACCTTTAGGGGAAAAAAATGAAACCATTCACATATAATCATAGATTATTCATAACTCATTGTAATATATATTGATAAAATGTAGTGTTTAGAGATTTTAGACATTGGTTTTTTAGACTTTCTTAATTGTATCTTCCCCAAAGTATTGCAAAAGTCAATCAATAATCTAACTCATAGGTTGTCACTTAATCTGCTAAATATAATTAGCACCTTTAAAAAAAATTAAACCTTTTATATATAATCATAGATTATTCATAACTCACTGTAATATATGTTGATAAAATGCAGTGCTTGGAGACTTTGGACGTCGGTGACTTTAGACACCGATTTTCATTAAGAAACTAGCATCATTTCTCTTAACACATATTTTTTTAAAATATATATATATATATATCTCATTATATCTAATTGAAAATGTGTGGAGGTTTTAAATATTAAATTTTGTTTAAAAAACTAACATTGTTTCTCCATATGGAGAGTTTAGACAATGGTTGTCTATAAATAATTGATGTAGTTTCTCTTAAGTAGTCTTTTATTTTTTTTAATTATATGTCATAATTTCTATTTTAGATGTTAGTTATTATATTGAAATTGATGTGTAAATCATTAAAGATGTGAATTTTAATTTAAAACCAAAGTTTTTTTTTCTCTTACTAGTCTTTTTTTGAAAAAAGACATATTATATTATGTCATAATTTTTATTTTAGACATCAGTTATTATTTTGAAATAGAAGCATAAATTATTAAAGGTGTCAATTCCTTTTAAAAATCAACATCTTTTCTCTTGCTAGTCTTTTTTTGAAAATAGGTATATAATATTATATGTCACAATTTTCATTTTATAAGTTGGTTATTATTTTGAAACCAACATAAAAATCATTAACAATGTTGATTTTTATTAAAAAAAATTGACATCATTTTTCTTGACTAGTTTTTTCTTTTAAAAAAAGATTAATTTATTACAAATTACTAATTCATTACAACTTTATAACGTAGGATTATAGTACAGTAAAATATATATATATATATACATTATAATTCATTACAACTGCAAAACAAACAATATTACAACTTTCTTATTGGTCTTGATCACAATAGGGTAGGAGAAACTAGACTCACTGATCTTGAATTTGGTCAATTTTAGCTTGAGTGTAAGGACTAATATCTCCAAAATACTGCAAAATAGATATGCATACAGTAAATCACATATCCATATATCACAGAGTAATACCGTAATTTTTGTAATAGAAATCTTAACATATCCAGATATCAAATATCCAAATCAAACTATTATGCATCTTTTGGATCGTGGTAATCTTCCTCCATTTAAGTGATTATGTCACTCATATACCTCACTATAAAATACCACACTCAACATTTCCAATTTGACAAGGGCATTGCAACAAATCAAATATAAATAAATATTTCAATCAAATATGAAATTACTTAGAATATTATAAAAGGTATTCAATATGATAAAAAAAAACTCACTTTTAAGGTGATCCATTTTGTATTAGGCTTTTTCCTATTATTGCCCATGATAAAAATAAATTGTAATACATCTACTAAATTAAATTCATGTAAGAAACCAGTATACTAATAAAGGAAATCATATATAATATAAATCCCAAAATTAAATTTTAACTGACAAAATAACTCACAAGTCAACTAGGCTTTTGATATTCATGCGTATTGGATGCCCTCAGGGATCAAGTCAGTAAACGACATTTCTCTTAGCATAATATCAAATAAGTACTAATAAGTTGATGCCTATAATAACAAAATATCAAATAAGTAATAACATGATGATGCATATAATAACAAAATATCAAATATCACATTATATACCTATGATTGGATAAACAGTGCAAAAATGCAATGCCTCCTTTTTAGGACATCCATGATGTATTTTTCTTTTCACCATAATTGGTGTCTACTAGTGCAAGTTACTATGGATACAGAAATCCAGCATCCAATTCCCTGATCTCACAGTCACGTTGCAAAAGCCTTTACAAGGAAATAAAGAAAATGATTAACAAAACACTTTAAACTGTATAATATAAATAAAATTATGAATTAAAAGTTAAGGGTAAACTCACATTTCAAAAACTTAGAAGAAAGATATATTTATCTTTTCCATGACTAAGAATTGCATGATGCTATCCTTGGTCACAAAAATGTCACATTTATAACCTACGACCTTGGCATTCATATGAACAAGCATGAAATCATCAATCACCATCTTCTGAGCCATAACAAATAACATTTTCTTTGGTTTAACATGAGGCATCTCTTAGGTCTGAGTTAGCTACTCAGTTAATTGAGTCATTAATTCCTTGATCTGCTTACTCTCAAGCTTTTTATCCTCCTCTATAGCCTAATTGACATACAAAAAATTATGAAATTTAGATATTAGAAATATAGTAAAATTAGGTCTTTTAAACACAATTACTTATTAGATAGAAAATGATACCTCTATAGTCAAAGTAATAAGACTCTTTGGCTATGCGATGTAACTCCCAATGGGTTGGCCTGCCATCCCTAGTTCATTTATTGACATTAGTAGTTTGGCACTTTGATCCTACGGGTTGTTAATGATGACCTTTATTTGCTCGCTTGACATTTGTTGGTAATAGAGGGTGCAACTATGAAAAACCTTTCCATATGTCATTGTACATCCCTTGAGTGACAGAGTTAGAAGGCATTTGGCTCCTTCCTATATAAACAAAAAAAAACCAAATTCAAACAGTTAATTATAATGTTATTTTTCACATAAAATATTAGAAACTACTTACATAATAAAGGAAGTTTAAGCTTTTAAAGATAATCATTTATCTCTGATATTTCTATGGTTAGGGTCTTTTAGGCAGTTAGCTTTCGCACTACTAGGCAGGGGAGCAGCATACATCTCTACTTCATCAAGAGTAGGCCTTGGGTCCAAGAGTGACTACATGCCTATCTTCTAAATGTAGGCATACATCTTTTGAATTTCTTCTAGCTCGGCTTAGATCTCCTCTCTCACCTTTTGTATCACTTGAGTAATAATTTTTGTAGTAAAATCCTCCATAGAAAGTGATGATTCTCAAAGATGCTTTGAGAATCCCCTAAAATAGTCCTCAAGACTCACTCCTCCCTTAACCTCCTAACACGGCAAGGATGCTTTTTAGTTCTTGGCATAACTGTTAATATGTCCATGCTTCCAGGTGGAGTGAAATCTCCTTGGGTGGATTGTTGCATGAAAGAATCCTGTGGCATATATACCCTTAAGAATATTTATTACAACTTAACACTTCCACTTGTAAATTATTTACAATTTTCTTAGCAACTATTTGACTTTCTTTGGTCGTTTAGTCACTTTTTGTATTAACCATAACTATCTTCCATAGTTTATGCCAAGATATTGAAATGACTGTGGATCAAATTGATTGGAAGCTTGTTGTTCTACAAGCTTTTCCTTCAACAAAACTTGCTCAAGCTTCATATATCTGCCATGAGATAGCCTATGTTTATATTTGTTTTTAACTTATCTCTCCCTCTTGGGTTTACTCATACCCAGTTGACAAAAAAAATGATAAGATGGTCAAATTACTCATAATATATTTGAAAAAAATATAAGGTAAGATGACTAAATTTATCGAAAAAGCCTTGGATTGGCACTGCTTCACAAATTCATTTCATACTTGTTAATTGAGGAAATTGTATCTCTTAAGGTGGTCTCTATCATTGTTCCTTTTAATGGTGACGTGATCCTTTGTCAACTGATTTTTGAAGTCCTTCCACCACTCACCAGCAAGCTTTAAGACTTTTTTTTCCTTCCCCACATCAATATGAAATGTGGTCTACAAAACAATACATACATAGATTATACTTATATACAATTATCCTAAGAATATAATTATACATATCTTAAATAAAAATTGGAGATAAGTAATATATACTAAGACATCCTACCAAATATTATCCTTAATGTCTTTTGATACTTTTTTCAATTGCATAATATTGATTGGCACTCTTATACATGCCCACATTCATATATAACCTATATTTTGATAATGCATCCATAGTTGCCTAACCCTTAGAATTGAAGTCAATTTTCATCTTTTTTTCCTCTACTATGGATAAGCGTCATTTCCTTCATAATGGTATTACCCCTTATACTCTTCTCAGTATGTTGAGCAGGATCTATATGGTTATTTAAAAGGAAAAAAAAAAGGAAAAAGAAGTTAACTTCACAAAACCATTGTATCAGTTTTATTTTGAATGGGAAATGACTTTTATGATTTTTATGGATTACATTTGATGATTTGGAATGGGAAATGGTTACATTCAAAGTTTTGATTTTTACTATATAGATTACAAGGAAAATCTTAAACATATTCATAACCACTTTGTCAAGTGATACAAAATAGGACATACATGACTAGACAATCTACTCCAAGAAACACATCTAAAAAATAAACCCTAACTATAATTATTTCTGATCATCAAACTAAGCAACAAAAGAGGAAAAAAAACTAAACCCTAAAAATACAAACCATTGGAAAAGTGCAAAGCAAAAAAAGTAAAAAATAAAATTAACATAACTTAGTAAGGAAAAAATGAATACAGTATAAGAAAAATGAAGTTCCATACCTTGATAAGAGATGGATTTGAAATGCGATGATTGAAGACAGCAAAGACAATCAAAAACATTAAAGAAAAAAGTAGCAAGGGTTTGAGAATGATATTAGATAAATGATTTAGATAAAGGAAAGCAAATGAGAGTAGGGCAAAGAACCAATATGTTATGCAAAGAAGCCTAGGCTTTAGACATTGATTATTTGTAAGAAATCAACATTTATTATGATGCATCTACATTAGCTTTTACAATAAACTAACACATAAACTTAAGATGTCGATTTTTTTATGAAAATCAATGTATTAATTTTTATCATATTTATAAAAATACCATCGCCATTTCATATTATTCTTGTGTTAGATTTTTTTATTAGTTTTTTTTTTCATTATGTTTATGCATTGGTTCTTTATTACAACTGACGCATTAATTTTCAATATATTTATGAGGGAACATGAGTTGAATTTTTAGGAATTAATTTTATCTATTTTATTTTTTGGATGATAATATTATTACATATTTACACATAATTTGCCTAAGGCTAACTATTTTTAGAAAAATTTTGTAAATTAAATAATATGAAAATACTTAAAATATTTTGTTCATTAAAGGATATTTCAGTAATTGAATTATTTTTTACATTAAATAATATTTAATCACTTCAAAAATATCTAATTGTGTTAAATAAAAAAAATCAATGTCTTTTCTATTAATATTTTTTAAAAAAAATAGAAACCTATTACAAGCTACATTTTTACAAAAACTTGCTTATAAAAAAATTTCTTCAAATTGTGTTAAAGATATCGATTTTGTTAAAACTATTAACATTATTTCTATTAAATTACAAAAAATGCTCCAAATTACATTGTTACAGAAATAATAGAAAGAAAATTGAGACAAAAACTTGCACCAAGTTACATTTTTACAGAATCATAAGAAAGAATATTGAGACAAGATAGAAGGAAAATATTGAATGAACTATCTAGCACTAGAAGTTGTTGCTATTTGAAAAGCATGCAATAAAATAATATTATTGTTGAAGCTCTATTCTATACCATTGCTTACAACCAAACATCATTATTGCAAACATCTAGGTTGCTTGTGTAAACTAACATTAAACCGTTGAAGCTTCTATGATTACTTGTAATAACAAAACACAACACATATATCAAAAGCAGTTACAAGACAACACAACACATTAAGTGCACCTATCGTCTTCTTATTTAAAGGATCAATGCATATGCCCTATTTAAAGAGGAAAATGAAATAGAAGTTAATCATTTATATATAAACTAATCAAAAAAAGAGAAAAAAAAAGGAAAAAATAAACTATAAACTTTCAGAGCAAGCTTGAGTAGAATGATACTAAGCAAAATGCATCTAATTATTTCTCATGCCAACATATGCTTACTTGGGAAGAAAAGTTTGAAAAATGGGGCATAGGAATTCCATTTGACAACTTAAACAATCACTCCAAATATATTTAAGTTGTTTAAGTTGTTGAATAAAATTCTTGTGTCTTAGTTTTTAAACTCATTTTTCCAAGTAAATAGAATGTCGATTAATGAGAGTTAAGGGGACATATTGACCTTTAATAATGTAAGGAGACTTTAAACATTGATTATTTATGCTGGAACTGAAGTGTAATATCATATATCTAAGTCAATTCCTAATATAAAACCAATCTCTAATCTACGACTCTACATACACCTACATTTTTTATTTATTTTGTTCATCTACATTAGTTCTTAAAAAAATCAAGGTTTAATCTACATCTTTCCATATAACAAAATATATATGTGTTGAATTTATTTTAAATTATTTTGAGTATTCCCATTTTTTTGGTAAAATGGAAGAAATTAATGATCATTAGAGAATTTTAAAATTCCGTAGTCTTGGAAAATAAAAAATCAATTGTAATATTGTCATATTAGTAAATTAGTTGTACATAAACAATTTGCATTAATTCAATTGATAAATTAATAAAAAATTATTATAAAAAGTTCTTTAAATTATAATTAAATAAGAATTTAATTGATAAATTAATAAACTTTTTTGACAGTTGTGGAGTCATAGACTTTAAAGATGCTTTAAACATAAATATAATTGCAAAAAGTATGTTAGTTCTTAATTCAATTTTATGTCAAATGTGATATTGAGTTTATATGTTAATCATTTAATAGGAACTGACATTATAACTTTTCACATATTTATAAAAATATCATCACATCTATATATATGTTGGTTTACCTTTTATATGATGTCTATTTAACGATGTTATTTTTACATTTTGTAGTAGTGAAAAATTAAAATAGTTAATGATTACATGTGAATTAGAATCCTAATTCAAAGCGAGGCTTTGAATCAAAAGTTACTATATGATACATAGAATCCTAATAAGAGGGAGTTTGCTTAGGAGCTGCTTTCTTATACCGAAACCTTCTATAAAACAGTTACTTCTTCATTCAAAGGAGATGATGCCACTGAAGCAGGTAACGTGAAACTTGCTTTTTTGATGTTTTAAATCTGGTAAATAATTATAAACATCTTATAGTCTGCCAGGTGCTGCATTGGATTACATAGAATATGCTCTATCTAAATATGATGGTGGACCTTTCTTCCTTGGCAAAATTTAGCCTGGTGAGTATCCTTGTCCATATTTGTGTTTAAGACATTGCTTTCCTCTAGAAACTAGTTCAAGCATTTATCTACTCTGGGCTTTGCAAAAACATTTGCAAGATCACTACAGTGGATAATGTAATCTTGTCCATCTCTGTAACTAAGTAATGAAAGCTTACAAAATTCTATTCTCTAAACTTCAGGTGGATATAGCTTATGTTCCTTTCACTGAAAGATTTCAAGCATTTTTATCGGATGTGAAGAACTATGATATTTCAATGGGAGAACTATTTTGTTAAAATCTTTGATGAATCTCGTATAAAATCTTGCATGTCCATGAAAAGAACACACTTCTTGCACACATGTGGTGAAATCATATATAAACATCTCTATGTGACTCCTTAAAACATTTGAAAAGATGCTTACCATGCACCTTTGAAATGTGCCAGGTGCATTGCATAAGCCGAAAGGCATCATCCTATAAGCAAAAGTGCCAAAAAGATAGGTGAATGTGGTATTCTCTTGATTTTCTAGGGCTATGTGAATTCGAAAATACCTTGTAAATCCATCCAATAAGTAGTAGTGTGATTTTCCAGCGAGCCTTTCTAACATTTGATCAATGAAAGGAAGAAGGAAGTGATCTTTTTTTGTTACTTGGTTTAGTTTCCTATAATCAATGTACATTCTCTATTCATTCTGAATTCTTGTAGAAATAACCTTATTTTTTTGGTTTTACACCATGATAAATGGGAAAAAGGGCAAGAAAATAATATACTTTTGGTCCATTTTGTTGATTGTATTTTGTGTTTTCTTAGTGTTTTTACTTTGATTTTATGTTTTGTTCTCGATACTACTCTTGGTTTGTGTTTTTTATGCAGGATGACAAAAAGGCCTAAAAAGGAGAAAGAAACTCAAAGAATGAAGATGCATTTAGATTAAGGAAAGGATAGAAGGAGAATACACGTAAGAAACAAGCAAAAATTGAAGAAAACATGAAAAATACACCTAGCACGGTTGTGCCATGGAACACGGCTAAGCCGTGTTAGGTGCTGCAAGAAAATTCGGGAAGCAAAATCGAAGAAATTGAAGACTATGCCTAGAGCACGGCCTTGCTACCTAACACGGCCTGGCCGTGTTAGGTGCAAGAAGAATCCTGGAGAAGAAATCGTGAAGAAACTTAAAGAAGCAGCACGCAAATTGCTCATGTTACACAACACGGCCAGGCCATGTTACAAGTAAGTAAACTTAATCTGATAAATGCAATCTCATGAAGCACACCCAGCCCATGCTATGAAGCCCAACCGTAGTGAACATGTAAAAAGGCTATAAATAGGGTCCTTTGTAATCAGTTTTACAGCATGTATAATTTAGAATCCTTCTTTTAGGTTTAGGCTAGTTCTCTCTTCTCTCTTCTCTTCTTTGTTGCTTTAGGTTTTCTTTCAAATAGTTTATGCAGATTTTATTTCAGATTTTGAAGAGCTGTAGTTTTATTTTATTGAAGTTTTTAGAGTTTTTCATCTTCTACTTATTTCATCTTCTTCTTCTTCTTCTTCATCTTTCTATTTTATTTTACTTGCATCTATTTCTTTAGTTTCTATATCTTTAATCTACACCATCTTGTCTTTCTTTTGTTGATCATTATATCTATTTTCTTTGCTTTCTTTCATATGCATCTGCATTCTTTCTTTAAGTTCTTTCTTTCGTTCTTTTGCATCATTATTCTTCTTCTTCTCTTATCTTCTTTTACTTTCTTTATTTGCATCTATCTTACTTTCTTTTATCTTGCT
>JANHAO010023712.1:0-11826 GCA_026873985.1 Saraca asoca
TTTCTTTTGCACATTCATCTTGGTCTTTTATATCTTCTTCCTCAACTCTTCTTGACCTAAGTGTGCTTCATTCTTCACCTTTTTTATCTTCTTTTTAGAGCCTTTTTCACTTACCTGAAAGACAAAAACAGACTAGAGCAGTACCACGTACAAACTAACAAAACTAAAGTAAAAGTAAAGCGAAAACCATAAATTAACAACTAATTAAGAGGTGATATACATAATTTTTATAGGTATTTTATTCACTTATCAATAGGTTGAAGGCAATTACGTATGTTAACCCTTCTTCTTTGGTGCTAATTCCTTTCGTATCATCATTTTAACCAAGTTTAGTCTAGATTTGACTCTATTCTTGGCCTTGCCCGATATGTTCAAAAGCATTCCAATGAGACTATCACAGATATTTTTCTCCACTTGCTACACATCAAGATTATGTCTTACAAACAAGAATTGCCAATATGAAAGATCAAAGAATATGAGCCTTTTTTTTCCATGAAATCTTATCACTAGCTGATGTATAGGATTTGCCAAAAATGACATTAATATTTTTCACCCTTTCATAAACCTAGTCTCTAGTTAATGATATTGAAGCTTTTCCCTCATCTGGTGACCTATTGAAGGCCTTTTTCTTTTTTTTCTTTTTTTTTTTTTGCCTATGATAACGGTGGGATTGGGGAAGAAATCTTTGGTGACCAAGATACACAGTCTTCTTTCTATGTTTAAGTTGGCAAGAATATGTATTGTTCTCACAGATAAGGCATGCTTTATATCCTTTGACACTATATCTAGACAAGTTTTCGTAAGCTGAGATAGCTTTTATTATGCAAAAGAACAAGGCATACATTTAAAAAGCCTCTTGATGATATATGTTAAATACTGAAACACCTTTATCCCATATCATTCTCAAGTCTTCAATAAGCTGTGTCAAAAGGACATTTATATCATTTCCTAGTTGTTTAGGGCCAAAATCACCAATGACAATATTATATAATTATGCTTCACCCATAACCAAGGAGGTAGATTATAAATCACTAACATAATAGGCCATGTGTTATGTTTGTTACTTAGGTCATTATGAGGGTTCATTCATTCTATACAAAGTCCAAGTTTAAGGTTTCTTTCTTCACTACCAAATTTATGAAATAATGAATTAAGTGTTTTCCATTAAGGAAGATCAATCAAATGTCAAAGCTTGTCATCAAAAAGTATCCAATCGACATGCCACGTTAAGTTCTTGGCATCTCTTACATTATAAACATGTGTTTAAACTTTTGTATTATTGGAAGATACCATAACACCTTAATTAGAGCCCCTTTATTTTTCATAACATCATTCTTCTTCAATTTGTAACATGATGCCCTATATTTTAGACACTCGTATAAACTTTTGTACTTCTTTCGATACAATATACAATCATTAATATCTTCTTATACTCCATACCCGTCGGGTGCAAGATTTTCCTGGCCTCATAATTGCAATCCAAAAGTTCATTATCTTTTGGAAGCATATCTCTCAACCAGTGTTTTGAAACCTGGCCCAGCCATCAACCTCGACAAAGTGACCAGGTCAAGGTTGAACCAATTCAACTAATCAAATTGGATGGTTGAATGGCTAATATGTTTTCATATTTATAAATATATATATAATAAAAATTTTAACATATATTATATATAAATTTTTTAAGTCATTAAGAATGGATTAATGATGTAAAATTCAAATAATTTGTGATTAGTCATAAAATTATTTGCTTAAACCCCCATAAAACAATTATGCAAAATTAAACATATTTTCACTATTATTAATTATACTAACACATCTAGTATAATTTAAATCAAATCAATACACATTTTGAAATAGGTGATGTTGTATATATGTAAATATGCATTTTGTATGTATATAAGTAATTGTGAAAGATAAATATTAATCATATCATGTATTTTTTTTATGTAATATGTATTTATAAAAATAATAATATATGTATATGTAATATGTATGAATAATAATAAATAATGTAATATTTATAAATAATAAATATATAATAATGTGATATGTATATAATAATTATGCAAAATATGGAAGACATCAGTACATGTTAACAAGCTTTCAAGGATATATGACTACTCAATAAAATTATCTTCAACAACATCATGCATTATATCCTCATATCGATCATCCAAACCCACATTAATTTCATCATTTTGGTACACTCGCTTATCTTAATAATTACTAGACATACAAGACAATTCACTTTCACAATGTCATATTCATTATGTATACCTTTTATCAATGCAATGAATAAATAAATGATCTTTTATTTCTTTGGCTTTCGTTCTCTTTATACAACAATATCTCACAAGAACATCTAATCAGCTCATTACTATTTGGAGCATGTCGATCAATAGCAAATCTAATAAACTCCTTAACCTAATTTCATATTCTTCACTTAACTAATCAATAAACATCCACCTAAGATTCATGACTACCAAATCTAAATTTCAATAAATATGGAAGTTAACAAATAATTTTGAATGAATTTAATTTGAAAATTCCTTGAATCATGAAAATATTTCAATTTTTCTAAATTTCAACCAATACACAAGTTAATCAATTATGGATGACCTTGAATTATTTGAAAATTTCTTAAATTGTTTTACCAAAAATATTTCAATTTGTTCTTAAATGATTTAAGGTTGGAAATGTGTTTTTGGATTAAAATTTTAGTGTTAAAAAAGTTTTGAAATAGTTTTAAAATGGTTTTATAAGAATTCAATTTCAAAATATTTTTCAAAAAAAAAACTCTGGCCCCTCAATCATGATCGACATTTTGAACTGTGATTCATGATCATGATCACTACCATAGGGTAATTACCTAAGAACTTTTGAATTCATATGATTTTAATTGTAATTTAAACTATCTTTTGCAATCATAATCAGAAGCTTTTGAAAAATGCCAAAGAGTTTTCACTTCAAGTTGATTTGAATTGGCATTTGAACCACAAAGTTATGATTCGAATCTACACTTAATTTTTTACATAATATATTATTGTAATTCATTTTGTTCATGATGGATTTGAGTAATTGATATTGTGACTTTTGTATCTTTGAAATTTAGTGTGAATTTGTGGCTACAAATATAGCCATACACACAGACCTAACATATTCTACATTCATTGAAAACCCATTTATATCTTCTAGTTGGTGCAATCCAAAATTAAAAAACAACTAGGGTACACAATTAAATATAATCAACAAACAATTCATCTCATCAATACAACATCAATCTTTAATAAAATTTAAAAAGAAAAATAGCTGTTACCTAGAAATAGAAAGAGAGTGAGATGAAGAAGATTGGTTCAAATCACCAAGACAGGGAGATGGAGAGTGAGCTAGGCTTTTATGTTCGATAAGAGAGTGAGAGTAAGAGTGAGAATAAGAAGGAGAGTGCCTTCGAATCACTGGAGATAGAGGGGAAGAGAGCTAGAATTTTAATCCAGCAAAAGAGAAAGAGTGACACTTAGGTTTATGAAAACTTTTTATAAAAGACAAACTTTCAACATTGATTTTTAAGTAAGAACCGATGTTGGATATCATGTCATTAGTTTCTATGTTCATTTTTTAAAACAACTGACATCTTAATTTTCATTTACACGCACCACATCTCATTTATTTTGAATTATTTTTGTCTATTTTAATTTTTTAGATAATGTGTTACAATTTTCACAATAAATTGTCCAAAGACTAATTATTTTCTAAATTATTTTATCTATTAAATAATACTTACATGCTTGAATTATTTGATCAAATTAAATAATATTATTTTGTTGTCTCAATAAGGAATTATTTGATTAGAAATAAAACTTAATAATTAGAGAATAATTTTGTTTATAAATAAAATTAGCCAAAATAATTCAAGTAATGCTTATACAAAAAAAAAATTAAATATTTAAAATGTGTGGAGACTTTAAACATTAATTTTAGTTAAAAAAATTGACATCATTCCTCTTAACTTATATTTTAAAAAAAAAATGGACATCTAATAATCTAATAATTTCCATTTCAAATGTGAGGAGAGTTTAGACATCGATTTTGGTTAAAAAATCAGTGTCATTTCACTTAACTCGTCTTTTAAAAATAGATATTTATTATTACATCTAATAATTTTCATTTAAAATATTTGGACACTTTAGATGTCAGTCAATTAGAATCGACATATAGGATTATATATCTATGTCAGTTCCTAATATAAATAAAACTGACGTCTAAAGCATGAAAAACGTTGATTTTGGTTTAAAAAAACTAATGTCATTTCTCTTAACTCATTTTTTTTAAAAAAAATTGATATCTAATAATTTTAGCTTTCCCATTTATAAAAACCTGTTGCAAGTCATATTTTTATAGAAACCTGTAGCTAACTACATTTTTATAGAAAATAACCATCCAACCAATATTGTACATACATTTTATTGGATTAACAAAAAATTCAATACATTACAAAATAACAATGTTGAACTCAATGCATTACACTCTATTTCTATACAATTATTCAACCAAATCGAGTAGGAGAAATTCAATCATTGATCTCGAATGTGGTTAATTTCAGCTTAAGTGTAAAAATTGATATCTCCTACAAAGTACTACAAATTTATACAAAACTAACATTTTAAATCAATGGCGAACAAAGTACACTAAGCTATATCACAAGTGAGCAAACAACATTTTTCCCTAGTTTTTGTGAGTCTTATATAAAATAAAACTTAAATCATAACAATACATCATCACCTACACTATCACTAGTCTTTTATAACATAAAATTTAAATCGTAACAACCAGCAAATTAGCCCTTACACACATACAAAAATGTTATCCAAGCGACTATATACACTTACACCATTACACAATTTTAATTATAAAGATATACATAGCACAACCCATAGACCAACTGAGACATTTAAACACTCACTATCACCACCTACAATCTCAAAAAACTGTTGTACTGTTTATATTCAAACCTCCATCCCTAGAATACAATAAGCAATAAAACATATATAATGTAATTTTTTTTACTACTAACCCCTAAAAGGGAAGCTAAACTCAACCACAACCCACTTTTTTCCTAACTCTAATTAGATAAAACTTTAGATGTTTCAATTTCTGAGTACAAAATTCATTATTTAGAAAATTATTGTAATTTTTATTAAAGTGAAAATAATAAAGATGGTAGGTTTCATTAGGTTCTACCAACAAGAGTAATGATAAAAGTAAAACTAAAGCAATAAGAGCGAAATGTTTTATTACTTTCTGGGGATTTTAGTCTTGCTTCATTTGAGTGATTATGTCACACATATATCTCAATACAAAGTATCCATACTCCACATTTCTTTGTTGATGACAACACTATGACAAATCAAATATGTACTCACATAACCATTTCAATTCTTGAAATTACTTTGATTATATAAAATGTATTTAAGATGATCAAAAAACTTACTTTTACAATGATCCATTTTGTGTTAAGTTTGTGTTTATAGCTACCCATGAAAAAATGAATCTTAAAAGATCTACTCAATCAAATTCATACAAGAAACTAATATATTAATAAAGGAAATCATACATAATATAAATTCAAAAAATAAAATTTAATTTACAAATCAACTCACAAGTCAACTAAGTTTTTAATATCCTTGTGCGGTAGATGTCCTAGGGGATCAAGCCATTACACCACATTTCTCTCCACATAAATTGTACACAACATCCAATGATGCCTGTAATAATAATATATCAAATAAGTAATATAATAAACTAAGTGCTTGTCCATTGTAACAATTAGATAATTATGCCTTGACAAACGATGCAAGAACACATTACTTCTTTTCTTTTAGGACTTGTGATATATATTCTGATGTCTTGCAAAAGTTGGAGCCTACCGATGCAATTAACTGTGGATATATGAATCCATAGGCATCTAGTCCTTTGGTCTCACCTTCAGAATGTAGAAACCTTTACAAGGAAATAGAGAAGATGGTTAACAAAACACTTTGAACTATATAATATAAATAAAATTATGAATTGTAAGTTAAAGGTAAACTCACTTTTCAAGAAGTTAGACACAAGATATATTCATCTCTTCCATGGCTAAGAATTGCAAGATGTCATCCTTGGTTACAAAAATTCATATTCATTACCCACAACTGACATACAAAGAATTTGGAAAAAAATCATCATTGGCCATCTTCTTTGCCATAGAAAATAACTTTTTTTCTTGGTTCCACAATAAGCATCTCCTAGGGCTACTTTGGCTAAGTTAGTTAGGTCACTGATTCATTTGTCTACTTACTCTCAACCTCTCTAACCTTCTCCCCCTTCTACTCACTCCTTTCTTAGTGAGATGCCTAATTAACATGCATAAAATTGTAAAATTTAAATATTAGAAATATAGTAAAATTGGACCTTTAAAAAAAATGCTTATTAGATAGAAAATGATACCTTTGTAGCCAAAGTAATCAGACTCCTTGGCCATGCAATGTAAGTTTTAATCACTTGACCTATTGTCCCTAATTAATCTATTGGCATTGATAGTTTTGCAATCTAATCTAATGGGATGTTAACGATGACCTTCACTTGATTGCCCAACAGCTTTTGGCAATTAAGGGTACGGTTACAGAAAACCCTCCCATACACCACTGCACTATCCCTAAGCACCAGAGCTAGTTAATAATTATTTGGCTTCTTTCTATATAAGCAAAAAAATCAAATTAAAAAAGTTATAATGCTATTTTTCACAAAAAATATTAAAAGCCACTTACATAATAGAAATTTTAAGCCTTTAATGATAGTTATTTACCTCTAGCAACTCTGCTAATAGGTTAAGGTCTCCTGAGTAGTTGGCTTTCATGCTGCTAGGTAGGGGAGGAGGGTACATTTCTACCTCATCATCTATTGGCCTCAGGTTGACAAGTGGTTGCATGCCCATTTTTTGAAGGTAAGCCACCATCTTCTACTTAAAGAGTTCTTCCATCTGGACCCTGAGTCTCTTTGCTCACTACAATAAAATCCTTCACAAAAAGTGATGATCCTCGATGATGCTTTGATAATTTTCTAAAATAGGCCATATGACCTATTCTTCCCTCAATCCCCTAAATGGTCGAGATGCTCTTGAGTTCCCAATGCATCTGTCAATATGTCTGTCATTTTGGATGGAGTAAACTCTCTTTGGGTCGGCTGTTATGTGAAATAATCATGTGGCATACAATTAAAAATACTCATTAGCACTTAACACTTATAACTATTTATAATTTTAATTACTTAAGCAATTAACACTTTCAAATTACTTATAATTTTCTCAGCAAATATCTAGCTCTCTTTGATCATATATTCACCTTTTTTGTTGACCTTCATTCTTTTCCATAATTCTTGCTAAGATATGGAAGAAATTGGTGAATTGAGCTGAAAGGCATGTTGTTCTACAAGCTTTTCTTTCACCAAAGCTTGTTCTATCTTCACATAGCTTTCATGAGACAACCTATGCTTATACTTTTTTTTTTGCTTGTCTCTCCTTATTGGCTGCACTTATATACTCTGTTGACAAAATAGTCGATAAGATTGTCAAATTACTCATAATAGTTGAAAAATATACAGTAAGATGGCCAAATTTACCTGAAAAGCTTCAAATTGGTGCTGCCTTACAAAATCATCCCACACTTTTTGATTGAGAACATTATATTTCTTAAGGGGTTTTCATCAACCTTCCTTTTGACAATGATATAATCCCTTGTTAATTGATATGACTTATCAAGGTCGATCAGATTAGAAATTTATAAAATCGAATTACCTAAACTACTTGTAGTATAGGTAACACCGGGTCAAGCCCTTGGATCATTTGATGGATAATATCAATCAGATTAGGAGCTAGAAATAAGGGGGTTGGCAGAAACTACACTAACAGCTACATTAACATGCAGAAACGAAAATAACAATAAATAAACTAACTAGCCAAGGGAATCAACTAGCTTGAGATTAATGCTTCCTTGATCACTAAATGTTCATCCAATTGTTAATAATCATAACAAGAAGCCTTGGAATGATTAATGAATCCATCCTAAGTAGTCAAGATTCAGCCAAGTAAATAACACATTAAAAGCTCAATGCTTTGCTTAGTTTTCCTATCCTCTTCCGATAATCGATCATTGAGCAACAATCATATAACATCTAAATCAAATGAAGCCATTTAACTCAGATATTCATAGCAAAACAGAGAGGAAATAGGAAGATAATGACCAGTAATTGAATGCAAAATGAAGGAACAAGATCTCTACATTAATCTTCAAGTTTTGTTAACCCCTTGTGCTGATTACAAAGTTTGGCCTTCCATGGAAGGCAGAAAATACAAGGAAAAGAAGAAGAAAACGTCCTACACTACTGCTACTGGAAAACTAAACTAAAAACTCTCCTAAATCACTTCTAAAAATTGAACTAAAAGCTTCTAACAAAAAAGAGTTTTGCTACCCAGAAAAAGGAGAAGCTAGCTTGCTGTTTGGTGAGTAGGCAATGATGGCTAGTGTAGCTGGTTGCTTGCTGCCACTCTTTCTACGTGTGGTGTGTTATAGCAAACTGCTTCTTCTGATTTTCTTCAGACTTACAGGTCTCCAGCTGGCTAAGTCTGAGTTGGAGCAAAGGATGATCCATTAGGCTCAAGCTCCATACCAATTGGGGGCCTTAAAACCAAATTCTACATAGGCCCATTTTCGTAACATTTTTGCCTCTCTATTGCAGCTCATTTTTCATGCCTATAATGATCCATTCAGCTCTAGAAATCTTCATAAGAAATGTAGCTTTATGTCTCAGCTTCATTTAGTCTTAGCTTGACCTTAATTGAACCTCTATAACTCCACTTTTGGTATGATAAGTGCACAAAGATTAGGCTACCCTGAGATAGTATTCTGGTCTTGATTTTAACTCTAAATTCAGATAGCCAATTATGTGATTCAGCCTTGGAGGTCTTCATAAAGTTTGTAGATCTATGTCTTAGATTTCCTAAAAGATAAGAATCACATTAACTGAACAAGTGTAGCTCGAGTTATGACCAGATTACAGAAATTACTCAAAATGGCCAAATTATACAGAATTTCTAAAATGATTCCAATTGGCACCAAATCATAAATATACACTAACACAACTGAAAGTAAGTTATTTTGGACCTCAAAATACTAAGTGAGAGGATAATTAAATGAGTAAAATATTTTGTTATCATTAACTAGTTCTTGAAGTCCTTCCACTACTCCCTTAGAAACTTTATGACCTTTTTTCTTGTCCCGACATCAACATCAAAGGTGGTCTACAAGATAACATACCCAGATTAAACTTATATATAATTATTCTAAGAAGATAGTTATATATTTTAAACACAAATTGGAGATAAGTAATATATACTAAGAGATCCTACCAAATGTTCTCCTTGATGTCCTTTGATACTTCTTTCTACCACTCAATATTGATTGGCACTTTGATGCGTGTCAACATTCCAATGTAACTCTTATATTTAGATGAACTAGCCCTAGTTGCCTAACTTTTAGCATTAAACTCAACTTTTATCTTCTCTCATTTACTGTGCATCAAGGTTATCTCCTTCCTAAGTGTAGCACCCCTTGTACTCTTCTCACTTTGACCATTATGTTAGGAAAGATCCATATGTCTATTCAAAAGGGAAAAAGAAAAAAGAAGTTAACCTCACAAAATAATAATTTAAGGAGTATATCATCAACGTATCAAAAGAAAGATTAAGGAGTATATTAGGAAACCATAATTATATCAGGGTAAATAAGTATCAATCTAGGTCTATCTGAGTTCAATTGAGGTTTTGGCTTCTCAATATCTATAATATGTGCTTAAATTTTCCATACTCTAAATATTTACAACATTAAGCAATATAAATATATGTGCTTAGTTACAATCTCAATGTCAATAATATGTACTTAATCGCAATGAACCTGAAACTATCTTTTTTGAAGGTTAACTTAATCACTATCCTCTAGTTTTTATGTAGCAAATCTATAGAAGCATGTATAATTTTACGACACAAATAAATGAGATAAGTATATAATTTTATCACAAATAAATAATAAATATATATTACAAGGCTAATTTAAGAAAACAGGGCATGACCATCGTTTACTATCTCATACCAACCATGAACCACAACCAAAAACTAAACTTAGCCTAAATCATTCTTGATAAACAAATTAAAAAATAAAATAGAAAAAAACCAAACCCTAAACTATTAGCAATTAGCAAAGTACAAATTTGATAAAATATAAAATCTTTCGATATAACTTAGCAACAAAAAAAGAAAACAATGTAACAAGAGCAAAGTTTTCTACCACAATTAATGATGAATTTGAAATGCAAAGATTAAAGACAACGAAGACAAATGCAACAAGAGTTTGAGAATGATTTTGATTAAATGTTTCGGATATAGGAGAGTAGAATGAGAGTCAGGGGAATGAACTAGTATGTTATATAAAGATGCCTAGACTTAAGATGTTGGTTAATATATGGAAATTGATGTCTATTCTCATATATCTATGTTGGTTCCTCGTAAATAACCAATGTCTTAAAGTATATAAACATATTTATAAAAACACCACCGATGCTTTATAATAGCATATCCATTAAATTTTTTTGAATTATTTTTTTCCAGTTTGTTTATATGTCAACTTTTTATGACAAATTTTAAAACATTTACAAAACACCATTGTCGCTTCAATACTATATACCCACAATGAATTTTTTTTCCACTTTGATTATACATCAATTTTTCATAACAATCGATATATTAATTTTCAACATATTTATAAAAATACCATTGCCACTTCAATATTATATATTCATGATGAATTTTTTGACTTATTTTAGTCCATCTTTGTTGGTCGTTATTGAAAATCGATGTCTAATCTACATCTCTTTGTATGCCTAAATATAAATGCATCGAATTTATTTTGATAATTTCATAGTCTTAGTAAAATGGAATAAAATAATTGTAATATTGTCATATCAGTAAATTAATTATACGTAAATAATTTGATTAAAAATTAAATTAATAAATTAATAAAAAATGATTTAAGTATAATCAAATAAGTCATGAATTTTATTATAATAAAGTTCTTTGAAGTATAATCAAATAAAAATTTAATTGATGAATTAATAAAAAAAATTTGACAGTTGAGAAACTATAATTTTTAGAGATAGTTTAAACTAAAATAGTAAATAATTTCAAAAGTATTTCAGTTCCTTAATTCAAACCAACGTCAAACATGATACTGAGTTTAAACGTTAATTTTTTTAATAGAAACTAACATTATAAGTTGTCTCATATTTACAAAAATACTATTATACCTATATACATATTGGTTTATCTTTCTTCCAGTATTTATTTAACGACATCATTTTCACATCTTATAGTAGTATATGTAATTTATCATATAGTTAATATATTTTATAAAGTCATTTAAAACACTTTTTAAATATTAAGTCAACTGACTTTAATTTGATATCAATAATGAAATTTTTTTGCTAATACAAATGCATGATTTGATATTATATAATAATTTCTAACTCCCAAGACACTGAACTCACATCATCAGGTGTCTAAGATCAAGTTATTTTGAATGGTGAGAGTTTGAGCGATTTCAAATTGCCAGTCTCTTGTCAATTTGGGCTCCATTTGATTAGCGAACATTCTGAGTATATAATGTTAGAATAAATATTCAACATATATGGGGCCACACATGTAAACATTAAAATGTATGGCCATTATTTAATAAGCCTAAATTA
>JANHAO010023713.1:0-11827 GCA_026873985.1 Saraca asoca
CATCTTATTTATGCATGAATCATAAATATGATCATAATATGCAATATAAGATGAATATTCACTTTTTATTATCCAAATCCACAGATCGCTTAATCATAAATGCAATAGAGCACAATCAAATTGACTCTAGGGCACCTATATACGACTAACATGGGGGACTCGTCCAAAATTTCCATCGGATTTTTTTGAAGTAAGGAGGAAAGGTCTATATAGCCTTAAATAGAAGTAACTTTGATCCCACCGAGGGATCTGGAGGAATTCCCAACCACCTTTATTAATTGTCTTGGGAGAAAATGAGGCAAACACGTCCGTGATTATGAGACATGTGTAAAAGAAGGAACGTTTTAGATCAAATGAATCGGCACAACTAATAAAGACTTTGACTGTACAACTCACAGCCCATGAAGCGAGCTGAGAGTTGGGGGGCTTAATGTTATGGGTGAGATCTAGAGCCTCCTAAGCAAGCCGATAAAAGACCCAAATAGCTATGAAGCTTTAGATCGCTAAAGTGATAAGGGTGTGAAGCCTCAACTCGTGTGATCCGTAACTCTCCTCATGCAAGCTTGTTCCAGCGAGAACGAGCTCGATCTCAGAAAAAGATGCTAGCAACCCCTGAACTGAGCATCCAGTTCACTTAAGAATGACTTTTGCCTAGAAATACCATAAAAAGGAAACAAGTGTACGGTATGCTCAGGAGACAAGGGTCTCATCCGTAGAATGCAATCAACAACAATCGAATTGTATGATACACTTTATCTTATACGAACACAGCATGATGTAACATATTTACAACTTGTAAATTTATAATTATAACCTCCTCTCCTCTATAAATAGAAAGAAGGAGATAAATGTAAAGAGGGAGAGAGCCAACCATACTGAAACTAGGTAAAAATATTTTTAGATCAATATATTTCTGTGGACATAGGGTTCGATTCTATCCGAATTTGGCCGAACCATGTTAAAAAAGGTTTGCATTTCTTTCTCCTTTTCTTCTTCTTCTGGCCATTTAGTATTTGTCAACTGGGATTGGAACTAGATTGCAGTTTGAGTCCCGAAACAACCTCCCTTATTGGCTGAATTCTGGTAGAACCAAAATCCACCGTCAACATTTAACTACAAGGGTTTCACGAAGATGAAGAATATCATGAATAAGGTGCGCAAGAAGAGGCCCACTTAGTCCAATTGAATTGAGGATGAAAAGTTGGACGGGATTCTCAAATACTAGGAAAACCTTAAATTTAAGTCCAAATCCAAGCAGAATAAGAGGAGCAAGTCATCAGATGCAGCTAGACAAGGTTCTTCACTGTACACTAGTGGATCCATCCCATAGCAGAGTATCGACTGTGCATGATAACATTATTTAAACTTAATGTTATTTATGCCATATACATTGTTATAGTTATGTTTATACTACAATCTATACTATTCATGAAATTTTTCATGTTATGTAGATAGCTGAGACTAGGGTTGAGCTGCCTGTGGATAGCTTGTTCTATTGTACCCACATCTAGAAGGACAGCTAGTAAGTCTTGCCTAGAGTTGCACAATCCTATGTAAGTAGCTTCTCTTAATTTGCATTTTTGTTGTTTGACATTTATTGTATATTTAGTACTAAAATATTACATTTGTAATACCAAATAATTAATTATTTAAATTTACAAGAGAATTTCAACAAAATAAAAGAGGACTTGGCACATACTTAGGTGATGGAGGCACTAAGGGCATTAAAAAGACAACTAGTGAAGTGGCCCAACTATCTGACCTTAATCATGGGTGCACACCATGGAGAACGAAGAAAGGACAAATCTAAGAGTTAGGGCCTAAGGCCACCATTAGGACGACTACATCAATTACTACATCTCACTCCAAAAGCATTTCACCTATTGCAATGTAGTAGCTTAAGTGCACTGTTGCTAAGATGCAATAGTAGATGCATGCCATTTACTCTCAAACAGAACAGCTTTTGTAGACTTAGTAGCAATAGTAGAGCTAGCAATCATCACCTTCTCCACCTCCTCCTCATCCATATAGCTACCAGTGGCCCCCTGCGTACACTTACCAATAACCACCAGCTTGCATGTACTTGTCGCCATCATAGTAAGCATTGCAATCAATTTGACACCATCAATTAGAACATCATCATCACATACATTAACAATTGAGGGATTAACGATGACACATATGGCCGGAGGTGCTGGATGGCAAACTGGTTAGTAGCAGTAGTAGCACCAATAGCAAAATGTTACCCAATAATAAAAGATTGATGAGTTCCTTTCTGATCCTGAGATGTAGTGATATTTTGATATATTTTATTTGAATAATATGTTTTATATATCATTTGATTTGAATAATATAATTTATGGATTATTTGACTAATTTTATATATTTATTTGACTAATTTTTATTGTCAATTAAATAAAAAATTTTAGAAATTAGAATTAAAAAATAATAAAATTAATTTCTAATTGAATTCCTAGGTTAACTAATTGATGGAGATTATTTTAAAGGAAAATATAATATTTTTAAAAAATTACATATATTTCAATGAATTTCCGACCAATCTGACCAATTTTTTTATGGATTTTGAAAAGATATATAAAAAAATAAATTTTTGTTCCCTAAAAATTTTGATGAATTTTTTTTTTATAATGATTTAATTGACAACTTTTTTTGTCAAAGAATTTACTTTTCTGACAAAAAAATTCTTAATTTTTAATGAAAAAATTCATAAAAAAAATAGGTTTTTTTTTGTAATTATTATTCAATATTTTAATTTGATGCATTGGATCACATTGTTAGTTATTCTATTAAATTAATAATGAAAGGGTTGACATGGATAAAATGAATTACCACTTTAACATTAAGTGATTACATTGAAAAAATTATAGATTTTAAAAAAATTAAATAAACCTATTAGCATAAAAAAAAGGCAAAACTCATGATTGTTTTGATCCAATATAAGCAAAAAAAAAAAAAAAGGATAGATAAAACAATGAAATTTTTGCTCTTGACAATGCAACTCAGTGGCTCGTCTTTGTTAATCTTGTGTTATTATTTTGTAAAGAAAAATATTAATTTATTTATCTAAAAAGTTACATATAAATTTTATTGAAAGTTAAAGAAGATTCAATCAACAAAGTGAAAAATCTAGTGTTTATTTTTTTGTTCAATATTTGTGCAATTCTTTAAATATATGAATCTTGTGCTTTTAGAACAAAAAAATATATACTATTGTTATATACATTTTATGGTACTATGAGAAATAGGCTTACAAAAGTCAAGCAAACAAGTCCAATTGGAAGGCCTAGATCATTCAGCTCATCACAACAGCTAGCTCCCAGCTCACAGTAGCTAGCTCGTAGTTCGCAGCAGCTAACTCCCAACTTATCATAACAACTAACTCCTCCGCAGCCAATATTAACTTACAAGGCCCGCCCGCAAAAAGTAATATGCAAAAGATAGTTTACAGCTTGCAGAAGCCAATTTGTAAGAGGCCAAATAGCTAATACATTTATTACTTGATGTAACATATTTACAGTTTGTCAAATTACGTTTGTACCCCTCCATACTTTTATAAACGAGGGGCTTGAATCATTGTAGAGAGAAAGTGAAAATTATTAGCAAAAGCTCTGCTAAACCAGAGAGGAAGCTTTGTAAATATTTTTTCAATATAATAAAAATACGTCTATGAACATAAGGTTCGGTGTCGTCCGGATTTGGCCGAATCACATTAAAAAATCTCTACTGTCTGCTGTGTCATCTTCTTCTTCTTGATTTGTTTTTTGCATTTGTCTTATATTCATACAACCAGGTTGCAGTTTGGGGTTCGCAGAACCATTCTCCGTTGATTGAGATTTAGGCTCTCCGTACAAACCACATTTCACCATCAACAACTATGAAAAAGAATAATGGTTGGTTTTGTTTAGATTAAGGAGCTTTTTAATCCATATTCAAGTGTTCAATTTGGTGTCTAGTAAACTTAAGTATGAAATTTATTAAGTCTAAGGATTTTTTTTTGAATGATATAGAAATTATTCCATTTAAATTAAAACTTTATTTTAAATAAAATCAACTTATTTTTATGTCATCTTTTAATCACCAAACGACAATTTCTTTAAGATATATTAACTTTTCTATTACTAATTTAATTAGTAAAATAACAATATAATTTAATTTACTCATATTAGAATATTAGATGATAAAATTGATAAAGTTAATTTTTAAAGTATGAAATTGAAAACTTAAGGACCATGGATTATTAAACTACTCTAAAACAAATGTTGGAATCCAACTATTTGAGACTTTATTTATAAGAAAAATTGGAAATATGCAAAGAGCAATGGCACCAAAATCAGAATGAAGAGGAAGAAGAGAATGCACGTACAACTGAGTGTGCTTTTAATCAAAAAAATTGATTTCAAAGATGACTGACAGTTAACAAAGTAAATTACGTTTGGACATACGGTGACTTCTCAAATTAGCAGTGTACAATGTAAAATTACCAAAAATACTTGTTCATAAACTATAATTTTTTCCTTTTTTCTGTCAATGAGCAGCTCATAGCAAACTAACTATAACGCGGCCCAAGAAACTTTCCCGCTGTTCAATCGTTTTTTTATTTTTTTGGTCAATCATATTCAATTATTCAGGCAGATGGCTAGCCATAACAGCATTTTCATTTTATTTTTACTTGCATCAGAGCTTCCCATTTCGAATTCAATGCCTTTCCAACTTCCATTCATATCTTCCCCTTCTCGTTTCCAGTTAAGGTATATTCTCTTTTCCAGCTTTTGCTCTTATGATTTACATTGTGTTCCGACTTGTGGATTCTTTGTCTTCAGCTGATCGAATCGCTTTGTTGGCATATCAGCTTTTGGTTCCAGATATGCTACATGGTTCTGTCGCAAGCTCTGGTGAGTATCCCGACCATTGATTATCGTTCTATTTTGTCGTTGCCATCTCTTTGATCTATCCTGTGCTTGATTTTTTTTTTTTTTTTGCAATTTGATTTTAGTTTTTTGATAGTTTTTTTTTTTTTTAATTAATGAACCCGATGTTGTTGATATTAATGGATTATTTGCTTCAACTTCGAACTGATATCATTTATTTATTCATTATAGGCTCCGTTGAGCACTTTTCTGCTACGTGTTTGCTCTAAAACCCCAATGATAGCGATAGGAGTAACTGCGAAATAGGCGTTACACGATAATATATCAAATTACATACGGCAGGATTAATTTAGCAACACATTAGCATAGATTGATACTGTTTCACAACGAAAGCAAGGGAAAATAGGCTTGAAAACTTTAGCAATCACATGGTAGCAGGGGGAAGCTAGACTATTTTACAGTTTACTGCTAGAAGTACTATCGTTATTTATTCATAATATTGCGGACATGCTGATGGGGAGTGAAGTTTACCAGATTCTGAATCGTCAGCAACCTGCCACGCAGAGAAAAAAATGGATTTTAGATCACAGAAACTGCTTGCATACATAAAATAAGCTAGTGCTCCCGTCCAAAAAAAGGAAAAAAAAAAGGCTAATGCTCATTGAGGATTTTATATAGAAAAAGATTCAGTGCCTTCTAACTCATCACTCACATGACAGTTGCTTTGCTAGAGATTGTAGGACCATTGATAGGTTTATCCGGAAAGGGACAGGATAGGATTTGTACTATGGATGAGGCTAGAGAATCCAATGGCAAAGAAGTTTGGTCAGTAGGATATGTCGGTCTGTAAGTAGATAAAACGACGGACCATAATATTCCATGGATCCATCAACAAGCAGTACGTCAATGTACTGGATAATAATGTCATTGCAAATAACTGAAGCTGTGAGGCATGACGTTAAACTTAAATTATTGATATGCTTCTCAACTTACTATTGTCAAATTTTCTTTTCAGAAATAGGTTTGGTTTTTATTTTCTTATTTTGGTTTTTATTTTCTTATTGTGATGGTGACATGAGGAGGAACACTAGAAATGATAAGACGTTGGAAATTATTCAAATGGTTGGTGCTAAGCTCTCGTCCCCCAGGGCTCATGTCCTCACAACATGATGTGAGGGCGTGAGTCTTTGGGATGCAAAAAGTCTATTCTCACACTCATTAACAGCATCTAATGTTAAGAGATGTGAAATAACAATGCTTCTCAAACTCCTTTATTCTGGCACCCTCATCCACACCTTATCACATACAGGTGAGGTTTATAATTCTGAGTTTCACCTACATATGAAAAGATGTGGGTAAGAGTGTGGAAGGTCTATAATTCTTAGTTTCACCTGCATGTGAGAGGATGTGGAACAAGATTTATCCACGTGAAGTAGATGTCAGAGTGCTACTATGGGAGTAGTAGCATTGTTGCTTGGGAGGTGGGGCAATATTTCCCCTATTCAAATGCTCAGGTACAAGGGAAAAGGTAGTGAACCTGTTCTGTTCTTACCAATGCTTTGGCCTTAGAAGGTTTTCTTGTTGGTTCGATAATGAGGGAATGGAACTTGTCCACTCTCAATGCGCTCGATATCTTCTTTGAGGATCTCATAGTGCCTTTTAACCTCCTCTTCAGTTCTTCCCACCATTCTAGCAACATTCTGCCACCTATCAGGGGTTTCCCTGTCATATATGGCCAGGGCCCTTTCAAACTGTTTGTTTTGACTTGTTGTCCATGATGAGGCCATCTGGAAGATAAGGAGATTTAATTCTAAGCAGCAGGAATGTTAACAGGCTGCGAAGAATGGAAGAATAAAATTGTTAGAAAAATGAAGGAGTAAGTGAACTAAATCCACGCAAAAGGAAAAGAAGAGAAATAGAAAGGTTGCCTTGGTGAAGGAAGATGAGTCTTTGCCAAGGGATGGTAGGGGAAAGAAATGACCAAGCCAGCGCCCTATAAGTAGGAGGAGAAGTGTTGGTGGGGGTAAGTCGTGTCCTGTTGGACGAATATATCTTCCTTGGTTTTAATTGCAGTACTTAGCCGTAATTTCATGCATAATAATATTGTTATTGCACTATGCTCTACAATGTCAATTTTTTATAATTATGCTTTACAACAGTCTTATATTCATACATTTGCACATAATATTGTCAATCATAACGTAATTGTAACAGCAATTTGAAAACATAAAATTTTTAAAAAGGCGAATTAAGAGAAGATAATGCGACCGCCCTCTTGATTCACAAGATTGAAGGGCACTATGGGCAACAAGTGGCAAAAGGAGAATCAAAATCAAAGGACACGCCTTTTATTGTTTTAAGCAAAGATATTTCCTTGTCGCTTCCAGTTGAACTTTCCTTTTTTAGTTGGTAGGTCATGGATTACAGTGCCAAAGTGTAACGTGCAATAGCCAGAAATAAACAACTAATAATGTTTTAACCTTTCATATTGAAGTTATACTTGGAAACTGTTTGATTCATGTTCAAAGTGGACCAACTTACAAATTGTTGATGGCAAAAAGTAACATAGAGTGAGAAGAAGTCCGTATTGATGAGAAATCAAATAACTTGATGCTTTATGAGGTGGAGATCCGCCCCTCCGGAATCCCTTACCCACTTTGGGTTTAGCAATTAAGTACGTCAGATGTATTCGCACAATTTTGTCCTTTCGAAAAAAAGTTTAGGAGGGACAGACTGTGCGCACCAAATGATAATGGTCGAAATGATCTATCCTGCATGAGGTATTGTCTGCTTTAGAGCGATTAGATGCGTTAGATGTGACCGCATGATTTTGTCCTTTTGGAAAAGGCATTTCATTAGAGAGGGACGGACCCCTACCTTATAAGGTACAAGTTCACCAGACTTCTCATAAATGTGAGATTTCTTCTCACTCTATGCTACTTTTTGCCATCAACACAAATGGTGAGCTTTAAAGCACAAGTAGGCTCAATGTTTTGACTATATACTCAGCCTTAGATCGCTCATTTTCAAAAGGAGGTTGAAGTTGGGAATAAAATTAGTACGAATAACAACTGCAGTGGATATTTCTGCACTGCATGCTATTTCTATATGCCATTGCCATTATATCTTTAAGTAAGAAGTCTTTGCCAAATTACACTTATTTTCTTTAAAATTTAGTTTAATTATATTCACACTTTTCTATTTTTAGAAATATATAATCCCTTTATTCTTATTCATATATCTTAAATCTATATCCTGTATCAACATATTCTGTCAAAAAAAAAAAAAAGGAAGATAAATATATTTTTAAAAATAAAATAATATAAATATAATTACATTAAATTTCAATTGAGCGAAATGAAATGTGTCCAAAAGTTAGCATGCATAGTGTGTTGCACCATCAACAAGCCAATCTGTGTTGATTTTCCAGATTTGGACTTCGTTTTATAAATGGGTGCCACCGTTCGTACTGGTTGATCATGCGTAAATCAGAGTATCAGCTAACAAAGAAAAAGGCCGAAAGGGAGAGTTCCTATTGGAGATATTTTTGGTCCTGTCGGGATTGCTTAATAGATTAGATTAGATGACTTGTTTCGATTTTTGGCTGCTGCCTCTGAAAAAAAGAAATAGAAATATGAAATTTATTCAGAAATAGAAATTCACACCGATAAGCAATAGCTATTTTGCGTTGTGCAAAATCTTTTACAACATTGCGAAAACTTGATCAACAGAGAAGGCAAAAACTCTAGGTTTGCAGGACTGGAAAATTTTGAGCTGTACCTTCTAGTGTACGTTGTTTAGCGTGAGCCCATTATGCTTGTGTCATTCTAGAGAGTTTCAATTTATTTACAAGATTCTGGCTGTTGGGTGATAATATCACGACTCGTGGCTATTCCATGTATTCGATAAATATAGCAAGTCACTTAAACCTGTGTTTAAACTTCGAAGGATGAAGTATGAGCGATACTATTACTTGGCAGTATTTATTTGCTCTCACATTAACCCGTTTGCATCAATAAATAAATAAATAAATAAAATAAAATTAATTTGAAATTAAATTAATAAATAATTTTACATATGAATCAAATTTCAATTATATCTTTTTGTGGTTTTTCAACAGTTGTCATAGGTTGACAGTTTTCTAAGCATAATATGCGGTGTATGCTATACCAATATATCAACATTTTCATTAAATTTAAATCACACGTAGTACGAATAGCGGAATAATATTTTATTTTTTTTCATGCATACAATGAAATTATATACATAATATATCTAATGGTCACATAAACCTGGAAACTAAAGTAACTATACAATCAAGTTTTAAAAACACTCCACGTAAATCACGCATAATAGACGAGGGACAATTGAATAAGAATAGAAAAAAAAGATAACTACATTTTATTATATATATCTAATTATATTACATAATTTAAAATGTGTAAGAAGGAGCAGCAAGAACATTTTAAACAAAAGGAGTAGAATAAGTGAGTGACATTGTTAAACTAGCTCATTAGATACAATACGGAATCCAGGAGCCCTATTTTTTGTGTGACATTTTAAAATTCCTTTATGCAACTTGTAATATTGTAAAAAGTAAATCTCTGGTTTCGAACTTATTTGATCGATCTTTGTATTCGAACAAACTAACGATTTGTTGAGAATTTTCATTTCATTCTTTTGAGATTAACGTACGATATAAAGATGCTTAGCCTCTATGTAAGTTTATTCCCTCGCCTGAAAGATGTTCGTTAAAAGAGTGGAGCGGTTGAGTCGATCGTGGCTTTTCATAGTATCAATTATTCATATAATGCTGTTGTTTCACTTGGAACCAGAAATAGTTATTGGGACTCATCTTCTGCAGGATGTGATTCAGTGACCTAATTAATCTTCTGTGTACTGTACTTTTATTCTGTAATTTAAGATTCATCATAATCTAAGATTATAATACTGACAAAAATTGCTATATGATTATAATAATTGGTGTAATCTTATTCAATCCATAAAACATTATGCAATATGATTACAGAATATCAAACGCCAATCTTACAAGAAGGTGACTTCAAAATAGACAGAGAAAATACCGTGGGACAAAGTGATTTCTTTTTAGCCGACTCTTTGCATGCGAAGACATCATATATGTGACATACTTTGCCCTCGATTCTTCCACTAGCAATTTTTCCATACAAAATAAGGATGAATCTTTCGCAAGGAATAAGCCCCTAATAATTGTGAATATCTTTTGATTGAAAAGGATTTTGATTCTACATATGAGAGAAAATATATATTTTTTATATTTTTTGCAATCAAAATATAATAATATTAATTCATCATCTCTGTTTGAATAAATTAATATTATTCTGACATAAATTGAAATTTTAGTGTGAATTTCAAATTTATTGTATCTATAATTTATTTATTTTTTATATGAGTATATAGCGTCTTTAATAAATAAAGTTATTAGACTATATAGAGTACACGCTATGCCTCTTTTCCTATTATTCTAAAGATAGAATAAATTTCTTGCAATGGCTATTGGATTATGGAGTGGATTTTCATTTTTTGATGAGATATTATATCGGTGGATACTAAATGCTCCCAAATTCTACCGTGCAACTTGGTTTAATGGCTGTCCTTGTGTAACATGAAAGGTAATTCTTTTCGGCTGAGTGCAGCTGACAGTCAAAATATTTTTTAGTGGGCTACTGACCTCACTAGGAATGTATCGACAGGAAATTCTGTTTGTTTTCTAGAGCATCACTAACCAAACATTCTATTGCTCACGCCTATTTCATTCATTCATATTAAGTATTGATCTTTATAATTGGTTGTTTGATAATATAAATGTCAATATGAATGATATGATATGCATCTAGCTTTATTATTTTTTAATGGTTAAATGATATTCAAACTAACCTGCACATATATTTACCAATTTATTTTTGGATTGACGTATGGTTATTTACTCTGGAAATCCTCCGAATTTGATCTTAAGAACTAACTTTTACTGTATGTGAAAAAATTCAACTTGAAACTACTGAAGCAAATTAAGGATTAGGTGAAAATATTATCTGCAACAATGAGTATATTGAAACTCTTTTCTATTTCTCATCATTGTTATGTGATATTCTAAATCAAAAGAGTGTTGTTATATGCATGCATCCATCTTCCACACCTCTCAATTACACTTCTTTATGTTAATGAATGATGCATGTTATATTGGTTAATAACACTTGTTATCCTCTTTTAATCTTTTTATAATTATAATTTAAATGTCAAAGTTATTATTACATTTTTAAAACTATTAACATAGAGTAACAAATTACAACTAAAGGGACGTTTGGTAAGGAGAATATTTTTAATTTCTCAGGAATCTCAAGTTAGGCCTTTAAAGTTTCCTATGTTTGATATGCAATTTAAAAAAAAAAACATTCTAAGGAAACATTATTTCCTAAGAATCATTTTTGGTTAAGATTCCCACAAAATCATTCTCATGGGGGGTGGGAATCCAACTTTCCTAAGTTGGGGGAAAGTTTTGATGATGTGAAAAGTTAAAATTGCCTTTATTAGTCACCCCTTCAGCCCCTTCCCCTCATTTCGTGCTCCATTCGGCCGTCCTTATTGAAAACCCTAACCCATCTCTCTTTCTATCACTGGTTGTGCCCCCTCTCTCCCTCTCCATCTCCCTCTCTCAGCCATCTCTGCATCTTCCTCTGTCTCTGCATCTTGCCAGTGTGTGGTTGGGACTCCAATGAGGTAAGAGAGAAAGAGAGAAAATTTTTGACTTTTGAGAGGGTTTTTAAGTGATAGATCTGTAGTTTTTGTGAAGGTTTTTGTGTCAGGTTTGCTTGGTCAAGACAAGGGAGATGAGGCCGAAACTTTCAAAATTTTTTCCTCCTCTTGGCTGAGCAAACCTCCCAAGGATCCATTGGTGTGAG
>JANHAO010023714.1:0-11826 GCA_026873985.1 Saraca asoca
ATAAATGATCTTTGGGTTCGACCCGGTGTTGCTCTATGCTACAAGTAGAGTAGTGCAATCCGATTTTATAAATTTTTAATTTGATCGGTCGTGACAAATCGACATCAGTAACTATAACATCATAAATATAATTTATCCAACACGTCTATCGAATACTCATATATTTACCCCTTTCCCACCTTATTTACTCCATCACATATTCTACTCACAAATGCACTTGAGGGTTCCCAATGAATTTCTAATGGATCCAGTACCTCAATTTAATAAATTGTTATAAAATGCATTAGTACACTAAATCACTTTCATATTTATTCATCATATAGAAAAATGAAATTACTAGTTCTAGTAACATATATCAAGATAAAATGCATCATTTCATCACGACAATTCATTTTCATATGTATATATATAACATACAGTTAAACTTTCAAACAAGTCAACATAGACAACTCCTTTCATTCATAATTCATAATAATCCATATCATAAAAATTATTTCATATCACAAATGAAATTTATCAAAAGAGTAGGATTATCCACTCAACTTAGATACTCCTTAGAAGTTAGATTAGCTAATATGGAAAATTGGGTCACTTAACCTAATTGGGTTCAAATAGCATCAAAATCAATACTTGAATGTAAATTCAAAGTCCTTTAACTAAGCATAGCTATTTTACACTAACATTGAACTTCAGTATCTAAGTTGAAATTTTAAGATCAAATAGCAAAGCCACCTACTTGGATTTTTTAGCTAATACTCCAAAACTTTGGTGTCGATGTGTTTGATTCTCTAATGAGAGTGTTACTGAAGCAAAACAACAAGAAAATTTTAACTTTCCAAAACTTTGAAAAGTGAGGGTTTCAAACTAAATCTACTTGAAAACTTGATATAGAGTTGCTATAAAATAAATGTTTTATTCTAAGAATGCTTATCACTATCCAAAGTACTAGTGAGCAGCTTGATGCCAGTTAGATCACCACCAGTGAGTTGATCCAGGCACTGGCTGAACAACACCAAAAGAAAGGGAGAGAGGGAGCTGCTAGCTAGTCGGTAAAAGGGAAGACATTAAAGAAAGGAAAGGATGATGAGTGGTAACCAGAGCTCATCAAAAGCAGTGGCTGAAGAAGATCGGCGTCGGGGTAGCAGTGGGGGAGAGGGGGGTTTTAGGAAAGAGGGAACACGTGAGGAAGAAGAAGCTGGCCTGGAGAAATTTTATATCATAAAAAAATGGGGTAAATTACATTTTGACCCCATTGTGCCCAGGAGCACAACACATGAATGAGGATTTCTGATGCCCACACCATGAATATGTTAAAAATCTCTGTATTGCCTAAATCTTTCAATCTTATATGTATCAGTGTGTTTGAATCTTGCCTAAACAAATCTTTCTATTTGATAATAGGAAAAATGCCATCTAGAACTCGATCTTTGGCTTACTCTAGACGCTGAATGGAAGAAGCATCCAAAAGAGCCTCCTATGAGCCATCTTCTTCCCAACCTTTTCTTCGAGATTGGGGTAAACCTAGGGGCCAAGTAGAGTTTTACAGGCAGAAGTGCAGCTGGAAGTTTCTTAACTTGAATCAGAGGCTCCTTCCACATTTGGAGCGTTAGCTGGCCTTTTTACTTTAGATGCCCCAACATGGGTTACGGACTTAAAAAGATAGAGGAATTTATGGATGAATTGACTCATCATAGAGTGCAAAGATAAGAAGAAAGGCCAGAAACTTAGATGCCTCCACCCTTTCCACCTCTTGCCACTATAGATGCCATGAACTTTCGAAATTATTTGAGAGAATTTCAAAAGCTCTAGCCTTTTAGATATTTAGGTATCGAGTCAACCTTAGATCCTCTTGAATTTTCAGATTAGATTGAGCAGTTGTGGTGAGTTTTGGGATGTTTAGAGGATATATGTATACAACTAGTTGAGTTCCAGCTGGATGGTTTTGTAACCACTTGGTATTGAGGCTAGAAAAGCCGTGGGTCCATAGGAGACAAAGTAAATACTTGGAAAATGTTCCGCACAGCTTTCCTACAATAGTTTTTCCCTCAAGGACAATGTTATGCCAAACTACAAGAATTTTAGAATCTAAGATAAGGGGATTAACAGTTTCCAAATATGCCGCTCGATTCCTCCATCTTTTCTAGTTTGCCAGACACATGATCTCCATAGAACAAGACAAAGCTTGGAAATTTGTTAGTGGCCTTAATGATCTTTATTTTAATGTTATACAAGTCAATGAAGGCATTACATATGAATAAGTGTATAACCGAGCAATTGAACTGGAAGTGAGATCCATGGAGAGGAAAAAGACAAGAAAAATCGTGGGTAGGTCAAGAAAGAGATCTAGGTTTTAGGGCACTAGTGGAGGTTTCAGAGGACAGACACCTATAGCTTCTTGTGCACCTTCCTCTTGGAGACTTGAGTTACCTATATGCTTATAGCTTTCAGGTGTGGGTACTCAAGGTAGAAGGCCCACAAGTGCTGCTGCCTCCAATTATCACCCTTTCAGGGAATCTAGTTTTAGTTGATTTACTTCAGCTCCATGCCAATACTATAGGAGAGTTTACTTTAGGACTTGTAAGCAAAGAGCTAAAGCTTGTTATAGATGTGGTCAGGTAGGCCACTTGATGAGAGACTACCCCTACTTTTTTATTCCGCCTAGTGGCATTGGAGCCATGGATGCATCAGGGAGTACTCCACATTGATTTGTGCCACCCACAAGGTCCTCAGTGTTTGATTTTGCTACTAGAGGGGGAGGTAGAAGCTTGAGTAGTAAAGGTTGTGGCAGTGGTCAAAGAGCTACGGTGAGAGTATGCACCTTGACTAGGTAGGATGCCTAAGCTTCTGATGCTATGGTCACAGGTACCTTAACAGTCAATTCTATTTCAACTTACGAATTATTTAATTTAGGTGTAACCCATTCATTTGTATCTACTTACTTGGTTATGTGACTTGTTAGACCCTGACTCCCTCTAGAATCACAACTGTTGGTATCTACTCCCCTGGGTCAGACATTGACAACTTGTGATATGATTTCCTCTTATGAGATCAATGTTTGTGGAACTATTTTGCCTGCCAACTTTATTGTGCTAGATATGGTTGATTTTGATGTTATCTTAGGCATGGATTAGTTATCAGCACATTATGCATGTGATGATTATCATAACAAATTGGTTAGCTTTTTATGTATTAGATATAGAGGTTTTTATACTTCAAGGAAATAGGGGTGATGTTCCTATTAATCTAATTTCTACCTTGTGTGCTAGTAAGATGATCAAAAAGGGATGAAAAGCTTACTTGGTGATCATTTGGAACATAGAACCAATGGAAAATGTGTCGATGGTTTAGGAGTTCTTAAATGTCTTTCCAAAAGAATTGCTCATAATGCCACCAAAACGAGAAATCAAATTTTATATTGATGTTGTTCTTGGAATTAATCCTATCTCCATTCCACCATATCATATGGCATTAGCTGAGTTAAAAGAGTTAAAGGTGCAATTGTAGGACCTAATAAATAAAGGTTTTATCTATCCTAATACTTTTCCTTGGGGAACCCCTGTGTTATTTGTAAAGAAGAAGGATAGAACCTTGAGACTTTGCATTGATTATAGGCAGTTAAACAAAGTCACATGAAGAACAAGTATCCACTGCCTAGAATTGATGATTTGTTTGATCAACTCTACGGTGCTCAATACTTTTCTAAGATCGACTTGTGATCAGGCTACCATTAGTTGCAAATCCAAAAGGAGGACATTCCTAAGACAACTTTTTGAACACAGTACGATCACTATGAGTTCTTGGTGATGTCTTTTAGACTAAGAAATGCTCCTGCAACTATCATGGACCTGATGAACAAGATCTTGAAACCTTTTTTAGATTAATTTATGATTGTATTCATTGAGGATATTTTGGTGTTTTCCTCTGATGACTAGGCTCATAAACAACATTTGAGATTAGTGTTGTAGACTCTTAGAGAGCATCAATTCTATGCTAAATTTTCAAAATACAAGTTCTGGTTATCCAGTGTAGCTTTTCTGGCTCACGTGGTTTCAAAAAAAAAGGTATCAATGTGGATCCTAAAAAGGTAGAAGTGGTTCAAAAATAGCCTAGACCCATTTCAGTGAAAAAAATTCATAGTTTCTTGGGTTTAGCTAGGTATTATCACCGCTTTGTGACTTCTCCCATATTTTAGCTCCATTGACTAAGTTAACTCAAAAGCATGCTAAATTCGAATGGTTAGATTCATGTAAAGTAAGCTTCCAGTGACTTAAGGAGTGCTTGACTATGACACTAGTGTTGGCCTTACCCATCAGTGGTGGTAATTATACCATATATTGTGATGCCTCCAGAATTGGTTTTAGTTGTGTTTTGATCTAGCAATGCAGAGTCATAGCCTATGCATCAAGGCAACTCAAGAAACATGAACAAAACTATCCCACTCATGATCTGGTGGCTGCAGTGGTGTTTGCCTTGAAAATTTGGCGCAATTACTTGTATGGCAAGAAGTGTGAAATTTACACAGATTATAAGAGCTTAAAGTACATCTTTGAGTAGAAAAATCTAAATTTGAGGCAACACCGTTGGATAGAGTTGGTGAAAGAATATGATTGCACTATGTTGTATCATTCAAGCAAGGCCAATATGGTAGCCGATGCTTTGAGTAAGAAGTCGGTAGGAAGCCTTGCTCACATTAAAGTTCAAAGGAAACCGATTATTTAGGAAATGTATGAGGTAGAAGTTGGTGGAACTCAATTGTAAATAGTAGAACCTGGAATATTCATGGCTCATGTGCAAGTGCAGTTTCCTTTGGTTGATTAAATTGTGAATGCACAAGTGCAAGATGTGAATATAAACAGGTTACTGGACAAAATGAAGAAAAAAATCAGATTTTAGCTTAGCAAGAGATAGTAAAAGAGCCTTGATTTATCATGGTCATGTGTGGGTGCCAGAGGTTTCTAATTTGCAACAATGACTCATGCATATGGCTCACTCATCTTTTCATGCTATGCATATTGGTATTAATAAGATGTATCAAAAAATTAAGATGGGTTATTAGTAGGAAGGAATGAGACGGGACATAGTGGAATTTGTTTCCCGATGTCTCATGTGCCAACAAGTGAAAGTCGAACACCAAAGACCTACAAGCCTACATCAGAATATAGGGATTCCTGAGTGGAAATGGGAGAGAGTAACCATGGATTTTCTTTCTAGGCTGCCTTAGACTCCAAAAGGTTATGATTCAATTTGGGTGATCGTAGATCTTTTGACCAAGAGTGCTTATTTTTTCTTGATGAAAATAACTTATTCAGCTTCTTAGTATGCCCGGTTATACCTCGATCAGATTATGTCTTAATATGGGGTTCCATTGTCAATTATATTCGATCGAGATACTTAATTCATTGCTTGATTCTAGAGATCTTTTCAAGAGACTTTAGGGTTACAACTTCATTTCAGCATAGCTTTTCACCCTCAAACAAATGGTCAATTTGAAAGGACCATTCAAGTCTTAGAAGATATGCTTTGGGCTTGTGTGCTGGAATTTGAAGGTAGTTGGGAGAGATACTTGCCCTTGATTGAATTTGCTTATAATAACAACTATCATTCTACTATTCAAATGGCCATTTTTGAAGCATTATATGAAAGGAAATGCAAATCTCCAATTGGATGGTTTGAAACAGGAAAGGCGAAGCTCTTAGGCCCAGATTTGGTGCAGGATGCAAATGAAAAAGTCAAAATCATTTGAGAAAAGTTGATAACAACTCAAAGTTGCCAAAATTCTCACGCTGATAAGAGAAGAAGGGACTTGGAGTTCTAAGTCAGTGATCAAGTGTTCTTAAAGATATCACCCATGAAAGCAATAATGAGATTTGGCAAAAAGGGAAAGCTGAGTCCCTGATATATAGGCCCATTTCCCATTGAGAGAAGGATTGATGTTGTGGCATACAGGTTGGATCTATTTCTAGAATTGGAAGGTATTCATCCTATTTTTCATGTATCGATATTGAAAAAATATGTGCCAGATCCATCTCATATCCTTTCTTAAATTCCAATTGAGTTAGATAGCTATCTTACGTATAAGAAGTGTCCAATAGCTATAGTTAATCGTCAAATAAAGCTTCGCTCCAAGGAATATCCATAAGTGAAGGTTCTAGGTTCATCTTCTTTTTATTCTTGCATGATAAGCTTATTTCTCTTAGTATTAAACTTAGGGTTATCATGTTTCCTCTTTTGAAAATATTAGGTGGCTTTAGTAAATGTTGAATATAAATAGCAGAAGTAATAGAATTAGAAAACCACCTCCTTAAGAACCAAGAAAGTAAACTAAACATTCCCCATTTGAAGAGAAAATGCTAGATCAAGAAATACATGAAAGCATTGTGGTTCAAAGTGATTAAACCATCTTGGAACAACACATGATTTGCATTATGCCCCTAGACTTATTGGCTTAAGATTGGGCTTATTTAAATTTGTGAAATCAAACCTAAGTAAGCTCACAAGTTAGGCTGAGACTTTCATAAACAAGTGAAGTCATCTCAAAATTTTAATTTGTAACAAATCACAAGTCAAATTCAAGACAATTTTTTTTACATTGGTATAGAATATTTAAGTCAAAGTTTGATTTGGCCAGCCTTATTTCCACTCTTTATATATGGGTAGTGATCAATCATCATGTATCTAATTTATGCATAATCTTACATCATTATATAACTTTTTTTATAGTGTAGTTTTTATTTCATCGTTTGAAATACATGTAATCATAATAGCAACCTTGCACATTAAATTCTAAAATGATAAATAGTAATAGTTTTTTAATCAAATAGTTAATCCGTTATTGGTAATCTTAGTGGTGCAGTGGCACCCGATTTCACTTTTGGAACTTTTCCTCTTCAAACCCAGGATGTAACTTGTCACTTTTGCTATTATAGAAAAAATTGCTCAGTCTCAAATTTGAATGTATATTTTCCATTAATATTAAAATTTATTAATTGAAAACTAAATGATTATTAATTTAAAATTGTATAGATATAATCTTTATAACTGACTTTTAAATTCAACAAAAATTTGTGAGAAATTCATCTGTCACATCCCTAACTTTATGGAAATATGATTAGTTTGGATTATTAATGTGGTAACCCAATAACTCTAAGCTTGACTTTTATTCTTCAAATATTCAAATAAAGTTTCAACAAATCTTTACAAAATTTCATGTACAATCCATGACTCGAATCAAATATAAAGATTTAAGAATGCTCATGGTAGTGTAAAATCCAAAATAAGAAATGTAAATAAACCTTTAAGAAATCAGATAGAAATTACTAAAAACTAAAATACACGAAAAGGAGTTATCTTGTCTGTTAGCACTAAACATCACCTAATTGTAGTCCACACACTAAAGTTCATTATCTCTTAATTAGGAGATAAGAAATAGCCTAGTAGGAGTAAGGACTATCAAAATGCCTAAAATTCATAAAATAATAATGGAGAGTGAGTTCACCAAGTAAGTTAGAGGAAATCTCCATCATTAATCTTATGGGTTAAAAGTCTTTTAGGTTATACATATAATAGGAAAATGTAAGTTTTATTTTAAGGAAAACTCCTCATAGAACTAAACTAGATCATGCAACGTTACAAAGTCATAGTACTCACACTTCTAAGCATTCGTGAAGTCTTAGTCATCTGTAGCATGTCTAGTTCATTTAATAAGTTATAACATAGGAAGCTTGTTCATACAGCTCTTTGGAAAACACAAATGTATCATACAGATTCATGCTATATTCCTAATGTCAAAGTCATAATATTCATGTCTATGTTTATTACCATAACATATTTATTCTTAGTTATACCATAACATACTTATTCATGATCATAACATGTCATACTTAGTCATAATCATTCTCAACTCACCATACATAGTCATTAATATCTTGCATAATTATGCTATTTTAACATGGTAATTCATAAATGACATATCATATACTAATTCTTACAAGGCCGGAATAATGAGGATGTATGATACCTTCACCATAAGTATGTGTGGTCAACATGCCAAATGAAGAGGTCATATTATAAGTCCATGGGTTTCTCATCAACATCCTCCGATCTCCACATAGCATATATAGTCCTTTATTATGTGCATTTAGCTATTCCCAACCCATAATCAAGCTAATACAAGATTTACCATAAAAAAAATCATGGGAAATGTAAGATTTATCATGGGAAAAATTTGTTTTCTTAGGATTATAGTCGTAGGAAAATGTTATGTTGGTAAAATTTTTCATAACTTTTAACACATTAATTACATTTTTTTATTTTTGAAAAATTGGTTTCCCACAAAAATAGCCATGGGAAAAAAAAAATTTTGTTACAAAATTTTTTCCCCTTTTGCATGGAAAAATTGATTTTTTAAATAAAAATATTTAGTTCCCACAAAAAAAAAACTATGGGAAAATGGATAGTAATTTTTTTTAAAAATATTTCGCATTGTAAAAACCATGGGAAAGTAAGAAATAGTTAAAAAAATAAAATATACAAATTGAAATTAAAATTAATCAAAATATTAAAATAAATTAAAATTTTAATATTTGAATAAAATAATAATTAAAATTAATATTGATTTAAATTTAAAATTTTATTAATATTTTTTTATTCATCCTAATCCTCTTCTTCCTCCTTGTTTTCATCATCCACCTCTTTCTCCTCATTTACTTCTTCCTCCTTAGCTCTTTGTTGGACATTATTATATTCAACCTTTTTTAAAAGCACTGGTGGAATCTACCAAGATGTCAATTGGATCATTATCTTCAATTTCATTTGTTAGGTCCCAAAATTAAAAAATTGCAAAAAAACACGGATCTTGCCCTTTAGATTGTTAGATCTATTTTAGGATTCTTTTTAATGAGTTGTACAGTTACATTAGTTTCTTTGACAAATTCAAGAGAAGGATGATAAAGATAAATATTGCAGTAAATTAGCTTAGGATTAAGATGAATTAGTTTACAAAATGAATTAGTAATGTAGCAAAAATAATAATCCAGTAATGAATATTACAGAAACCAAAATTGCAAAAACTGGACAATAATTGTGTAGAAAAAGTAAAGATCAAGAAACACATATTTTTAAAGTGGTTCAACTTGAATTGAAATTGCAATTCAAGTCTACTTCACTTGATCTTTTATCAATTGAAAGACCATTTCAATTAATGAAAAACATCAGGATATAATCGGGCTCCTAAACTGCCAGTTTTACAAGAAGACTTTATAGGCTTCTTGCTTACCTAGAAGATTTAAACTGGGTTCTTCCAAACCTAAACACACACAAGATTTAAAACAAGAAGCTTGCCAAACTAAAAAACTTAAACTGGGCTTTTCCAAACTTAGAAACCAGATTTCTAACACAAAAAATTTAAAAGAAAAAAGATAAAGGTAAGGATACAAAATTAGAGTTCAGATGAAAATCTCAAACAGAACTATGTGAATCTTCAACTTCCAAGATTTTTGAATCAATCCAAATAAAAAATGTAGAGGTAAGAAAGATGAGAGAATAGTTTTTTGTACTTGAATGAATGAAGAAAATCAATGAAAGATCATTTAAATAGTGAAGGCAGTTAGGCTTGAATAACTGTTGTAACCATCTGTAATAGATAACTAACTTTTAATTATTGCATTGATTACAACATCGATTCAGTGTGGTTGCAACTAACTAATCGATGTGATAATTGAAGTATAGTCTATTGTTCACAGTCTTTGCATCAATTACTGCATTGATTATTGCATTGGTTACAGCATCGAAGTAAGTAGTTTTCCCAACCTTCGATAAAACAATTTTTCAAATTTGTATTTTATGTATTAATTATAGCATTGATTACAGCATTGATTATAGCATCGATGCATAAGTCAATTCATGAAGTAAAAAATAATTTTATAACTTTCTTCAAGTGGTTTAAAAACTACCTCATTTTGAAAATCATTTTAAGAAAATAAGTGGAGATAAATTATGAAAAATTCACTTATGAAAGATCTTATAAAAATCAAAATAAAATCCTAAATCTAATGTAGATCTTTTGTAGAATCTTGATGAACTTTGAACCTGTACATACTTAACAAACAATTAAAGCTCATAAACATAATATGATATGATTAAAATTATTTTCATCACCAAAATAAAAGATAGTCTAGCTGGCTAGGCTAACAATCTTCCCCTTTTTGGTGGTGATAAACAATTTTAGATAAGGATCAAATTTTATAAAAAAGTCAATTAGAAAAGTTATGTATGAAGTAAAAAAAGAAAATTTATTAACTCTTATAAGTTCTTGTAAGCTCCGTATTTCATATATCTCCCCTTTTTGGAAAAAGTTTTTCATTTCCCCTTTTTAGGAAATTTTAAAGCTCATCTAAAATCAAGCTTATATCTTTTTCTCCCCCTTTTGGCACATCAAAAAGCAAAAGTTCCTTATAAAAAGATTTAAAAATTCAAATCATATAATGGGGTAAAAGAATAAGGGAATTTTTTTTATTTTACTTCTCCTGAAATAATGATTAATTTAGAACAAATTTTACCTCAAAAACTCATATAATATACCTGGATAATATTGAAAAACAAGTTTTTGCAAAAATAAATATAAAAGCATACAAAGAAAAACAGGGAGATAGGGGGTTCAATCTCTCTGTGATGAATGTAACTGTTTTTCATCATCAACAGTTGCTTTAGATTCTTCTTCTTACATTTGTAAAATAAAATTACACTTGCATTTGTGGTATCCAATGTTTTTGGGTCCATAATGGTTAGTAAATGTAGAAAGATAACACTTTGGTAACGATACAAGTTTTTCATTTTGTTTCAGCAAATATGTTCCATTTTTATGGGGGCAGTACCTGATGTGATGTCCCTTTTTATTGCAATAAAAGTATATGATGTGACTGTGATTTTTATTTGATCTAACAGCTAGTGATCTTTTCTTATTATGCTACCTATATCCTAGACCAGATTTACTATTGAAACCAGTTTAGTTCTGCAGCATGTCATTCAATTTCATTTTACTATTAGAAAATTTTTACAGAGTTTTTGTCAAAGAAGCTATCTCAACTTTATAACTACTGTAGAAATCACACTCTTTTCTAGTATTCAGTTCTTTTACTAGTGCAGTCAACTCAGCATTTTCCTTCTTCAAATTCTTAAATTCCTTCAGTAGATCTCCTTTTTCTATTTTAGCCTGCTTAAGATCTTTTGTAGTTTTAACTAAAGAGTTATAAAGTTGAATGCATAGGTCTTTAAGCTTATCATTATTTTCAAATTCACTATTATTAGATTGATCTTACTCATCAGATTCATTAGATTCATCATCAGTAAAATTATAGAAGAAGGATTTTAAGCCAAATACCTCAATATCTTTATCATGTTTGGCCATGAGGCATAGCAGAGCCTTATTTTCATTCTCTACTTCTTCTAAAGTAGATTCTGCATCATCATCTTCATCCCAGACAGCAAAATTTAATCTCTTGTTGGATGATCTTCTCTTCCTTTTCTTATTCTTTATTTGTCTTTTCAAATAAATTGGACAATTAGGCTTGATGTGACCAGATTTTTTACACTCATATCAAGTTGGTGTGGTACTAGTGTCTTGTTCACCCTAACTTTGTTTTCTACCACTTGGAGCAACTTTCCACTTTTGTTTTTTCTTCTTTTCTTTAACAGTCATGTGCAGCTATTTGGTCAGTGTGGCAATTTTTTTGCATCACTTTCTGAATCTCCTACACTTGAGTCTGAGTCACTTGTAGCCTTCAATGCCAAAGTCTTCTTGTGTTTATCCTCTCCATTCTTTTTATATCT